>JACEFZ010023294.1:0-45000 GCA_014155875.1 Cepaea nemoralis
AATCCACGGCTCGGGGGAAGGGGAACAGAGTGGTCTCCAAGGTTCTAGTCATCTCACTGGAAGGAAGCCGGGTGAGTGGCGGCCCGACTGGACGGGACATCTGCATCCAATCTACTTCTCAACTCGATGAAGATACCTACATCTCTGATTTATCTCTACTCTATCTTCTATTGTGTAAATAGATTCTTCTATCAGGATGTTCATTTCAGTTCTATATTCTCAAGGGTTAGAATAAAAATTAATGTAAGTTGACTTGCTCTTTGTATAATGATGAGTGGGGTCTCGGACGATGCCTCAGTGTTCATTGTTCCACAGGTGTAGGTAGTTAGGGGGGGTCTAGAATCTGGAGGGGCTTGTAGACGTAATTAACAAATATGAGATCAACCACAGGGGAAAAAAAGGTGTATCTGCTCATCCAACCCCTGGGGCTAGAATACACGGGAGTGCCAGAGACACCTAGGGTGTGGTTCACTCTCGCTCCCAAAGGTGAACTCGTCACACATCGTGCTGACGGTTTCGGCTGGAGGAGCGCAACTGAGCGGGTACAAGCCTTATCCTGGTGTGGGGAAAATTCGCCTAAGAATGAATAAAATGGCGGGGCAGACCAGGACCTAAGCCTTGGCCGGCGACTGGTCTAAGATCGATGCTCTGACAGGGGACAATTATAGCATTGCTTCGCTGATCCGGCGGCTTCTGCAGCATATCTCGTCCAGATGTATAGGTGTTGCCTTTCCTCTGGAGTAAACTAGACAGGCCTAGAGAGGGATCATGCTGCACGGGCAACACCAGGTCTCTATATTTCAGCCAGGCCTTGTGCTAGGGAAAAGGTATAACTCAACACTGGTAGTTATTATCCCTTTTATTTTGAAGCACAATGTAACAAACAGGATATACTTCAAATGTTCATATTTCGTTGTTCTTCAGACTGTATAGTCCTTTCCAGCATACATTTTTCTCCGTAACTCATGAACCGAACACGAGTGCGGTTATTGTTGGGACAACTATGAGAACATCCAAAACCTAGAGTTTTTCCCGCCAGTAGTTTTCTTATACGAAAACTGCAAGTGAGAATGTCGTATTGATATAGAAATCTACAACAGGGCTTGCTATCAGAACACACATTTCCACGTGCTGTGTTCGTAGACATGGCCAGTTTTCAGAATGAACAGAGTGGAGATCCGCATTTGCCGAATATATAAAAGCACTCGTCTCAAATTTCCCGGGGCGCTGATGCCGAGGGTTTGCGGGTTCAACCCCTACAAAGGGGCAGTTTGGGCTAACATAATGACTTCTCGTCCTGGACTTGGGGACGTAAAATTTCAAGTACCCCAGAAGTCGGAGTAAGATAGCCTGATGCAAGGGACATGGTAATAGGGAAAGAATCCACACGCAAAGTTCAGTCCAGTGTACTAGACGTGTAGCACTGTAGGACTTACGGTTGAGTTCAAACGGAGCGAACGAAAAAAATGAACAGAAAGGAGACGGTAAGATCTTACCTTACTTTACACACTTGATACATGGATGTCTGTGATGCTCGGGATCTGAACATCCCCCCCTTTCGTTGTCCAGTGGAGACAGTACCTGAGCACCAGACAAGCGTATGTAACAAAGTTAGTTAGTTACAAAGAGAATCAGACTTTATGCAACAAGGGTTGGTAGCAATAGTGAGATTCAAATAAGTGTATTAACACCGTTGACAATGTCTAGCAAATATGACAAATAAAAACAAATGTGACTGTACATAACAACAATCAGAAAACCAAATCGGCAAAAATATTGGGTATAGTACGAGGATTCGGTACTATCTATTGTATTCACTGTCCCTGAAAGAGTCAGACTAAAAACTATCTGCAACAATGCTGGTTTAGTACTATGTGTGTCATGCCGATAAGCGTGGGCGGTCTGTTTCACCATATCACACGATCACGATAGTCGTGGATCAGCTCTGTGTTCTTGTCTTGACCTTGCCATGTGGTCAAACCATGCAGGTAGAAGAGGGTACATGAGTGTATCAAGGTAGGAAGAAGACGGTGCATGAATGTATCAAGGGAGGTAGAAGAGGGTACATGAATGTATCAAGGGAGGTAGAAGAGGGTACATGAATGTATAAGGGAGGTAGAAGAGGGTACATGAATGTATCAAGGGAGGTAGAGAGGGTACATGGATGTATCAACGGGGGGGGTTTTAAGAGGGTACATGGATGTATCAAAGGAGATAGAAGAGGGTACATGGATGTATCAAGGGAGGTAGAAGAGGGTACATGGATGTATCAAAGGGGGGTAGAAGAGGGTACATGGATGTATCAAGGAGAAGAAGAGGGGACATGGATGATCAATGGGGTTGAAGAGGGTACATGGATGTACCAAGGGAATAGAAGAGGGTACATGGATGTACAAGGAGGTAGAAAAGGGTACATGCGCGTATGAAAATAGAACTGATGGGGTTAAGTGATGGTATCCAATGAGAAATGCACAGAACCCGGGAAAAGAGATTGGCCATTCTGTCAAGCGGGAAAGTGGAAAGATTAATCTGTCTGCAATATCATGATGTAATAAGAAGTAATTGACTGTAGGAACGATGCATCGTGATTTTAAATGTGGGTAACAATACATGCAGCAGGAAGAAGTAAATGAAGGGTTGTAGATAACAAAAACAAGAAAGGAGAGAATGAAATGAGAGCGATAGACGATATCTGATGTGACTAATGACAGTGTCCTTGTCTGACGGTGACAGCGGAGACCATGTGGTTTTTTGTTAGGGACGATATCGCCTGCGATACAAGGAGAACACTGCTGTTAGTGTAATTATTACATGCCATTCAAGCATGCATGTCTATATTGGTCATAGGAATTGTTCCCAGGTATCTGGAATAACAAATGTTATGCCCTGGCCGGGAAGCCGCTAAATGGATGTGAAATTAAATATGCTATTCAACCATCTCTCATTACTGGCATTCCAAAGTGACAGCAAGGACAAGGACTTCAACCTGCTCCTTGCCGCTGTGTCTGTTTTTCCGGCCCCGATACCTACAGAGCCTCGTGTCTGGAGTGGCTTTTATCTGTGAGATCAAATACCTGACTTCATTACAGGCGACAAGGCGGAAGTCACGTGTGAGGCGTCGTGTGGAAGACTGGTCTGTCGTTACAACTTTGTTGGTGAATATTGCATGTCAGTGCAACACACTGAATATTGTATGCCAGTGGAACACACTGAGTGTCAGCCACACTTGTCATAGATCATAGAAGGACAGGGCACAGGCAGAACGGTCAGTGTACCCAGAACAGCGATTCGTCATCATAGTAATTACATCCGTAACTCGCTGTGTCCAACACAATTGTTACATTAACTCACTCTAACACCGGTTGTAATGTAGATCAATCTGTCCTCGCCTGACCCTTGTCCCAGACAGTTGTTACATTAACTCACTCTACACCGGTTGTAATGTAGATCAATCTGTCCTCGCCTGACACTTGTCCCAGACAGTTGTTACATTAACTCACTCTACACCGGTTGTAATGTAGATCAATCTGTCCTCGCCTGACACTTGTCCCAGACAGTTGTTACATTAACTCACTCTACACCGGTGTAATGTAGATCAATCTGTCCTCGCCTGACACTTGTCCCAGACAGTTGTTACATTAACTCACTCTACACCGGTTGTAATGTAGATCAATCTGTCCTCGCCTGACACTTGTCCCAGACAGTTGTTACATTAACTCACTCTAACACCGGTTGTAATGTAGATCAATCTGTCCTCGCCTGACACTTGTCCCAGACAGTTGTTACATTAACTCACTCTACATCGGTTGTAATGTAGATCAATCTGTCCTCGCCTGACCCTTGTCCCAGACAGTTGTTACATTAAATCACTCTACACCGGTTGTAATGTAGATCAATCTGTCCTCGCCTGACACTTGTCCCAGACAGTTGTTACATTAACTCACTCTACACCGGTTGTAATGTAAATCAGTCTGTCCTCGCCCTGACACTTGTCCCAGACAGTTGTTACATTAACTCACTCTAACACCGGTTGTAATGTAGATCAATCTGACCTCGCCTGACACTTGTCCCAGACAGTTTTTACATTAACTCACTCTACACCGGTTGTAATGTAGATCAATCTGTCCTCGCCTGACCCTTGTCCCAGACAGTTGTTACATTAACTCACTCTAACACCGGTTGTAATGTAGATCAATCTGTCCTCGCCTGACCCTTGTCCCAGACAGTTGTTACATTAACTCACTCTACACCGGTTGTAATGTAAATCAGTCTGTCCTCGCCTGACACTTGTCCCAGACAGTTGTTACATTAATTCACTCTAACACCGGTTGTAATGTAGATCAATCTGTCCTCGCCTGACACTTGTCCCAGACAGTTGTTACATTAACTCACTCTAACACCGGTTGTAATGTAGATCAATCTGACCTCGCCTGACACTTGTCCCAGACAGTTGTTACATTAACTCACTCTAACACCGGTTGTAATGTAAATCAGTCTGTCCTCGCCTGACACTTGTCCAGACAGTTGTTACATTAACTCACTCTAACACCGGTTGTAATGTAGATCAATCTGTCCTCGCCTGACCCTTGTCCCAGACAGTTGTTACATTAACTCACTCTAACACCGGTTGTAATGTAGATCAATCTGTCCTCGCCTGACACTTGTCCCAGACAGTTGTTACATTAACTCACTCTACACCGGTTGTAATGTAGATCAATCTGTCCTCGCCTGACACTTGTCCCAGACAGTTGTTACATTAACTCACTCTACACCGGTTGTAATGTAGATCAATCTGTCCTCGCCTGACACTTGTCCCAGACAGTTGTTACATTAACTCACTCTACACCGGTTGTAATGTAAATCAATCTGTCCTCGCCTGACACTTGTCCCAGACAGTTGTTACATTAACTCACTCTACACCGGTTGTAATGTAAATCAATCTGCCTCGCCTGACACTTGTCCCAGACAGTTGTTACATTAACTCACTCTAACACCGGTTGTAATGTAGATCAATCTGTCCTCGCCTGACACTTGTCCCCGACAGTTGTTACATTAACTCACTCTAACACCGGTTGTAATGTAGATCAATCTGTCCTCGCCTGACCCTTGTCCCAGACAGTTGTTACATTAACTCACTCTAACACCGGTTGTAATGTAGATCAATCTGTCCTCGCCTGACCCTTGTCCCAGACAGTTGTTACATTAACTCACTCTAACACCGGTTGTAATGTAGATCAATCTGTCCTCGCCTGACACTTGTCCCAGACAGTTGTTACATTAACTCACTCTACAACCGGTTGTAATGTAGATCAATCTGTCCTCGCCTGACACTTGTCCCAGACAGTTATTACATTAACTCACTCTACACCGGTTGTAATGTAGATCAATCTGTCCTCGCCTGACACTTGTCCCAGACAGTTGTTACATAACTCACTCTAACACCGGTTGTAATGTAGATCAATCTGTCCTCGCCTGACACTTGTCCAGACAGTTATTACATTAACTCACTCTACACCGGTTGTAATGTAGATCAATCTGTCCTCGCCTGACACTTGTCCCAGACAGTTGTTACATTAACTCACTCTAACACCGGTTGTAATGTAGATCAATCTGACCTCGCCTGACACTTGTCCCAGACAGTTGTTACATTAATTCACTCTACATCGGTTGTAATGTAAATCAGTCTGTCCTCGCCTGACCCTTGTCCCAGACAGTTGTTACATTAACTCACTCTACACCGGTTGTAATGTAGATCAATCTGTCCTCGCCTGACACTTGTCCCAGACAGTTGTTACATTAACTCACTCTAACACCGGTTGTAATGTAGATCAATCTGTCCTCGCCTGACTCTTGTCCCTGACAGCTGCTACACTAACTCACTCTACACCGGTTGTAATCTAATTAACTCACTTTACATTCGTATATATGAAAATAATGATGTACATTAACAACAAAAGGAAGGAGTAACACTCGTCATATTCCGCACAGAACAGGCTGAAATACCACATGCGTAATAAACTAAATGTAGGAGTTACTGAAGCATGTAACTGAGGAACTGGTAAAATGTCAGCTGTACATTTGTTGCGGGAGTGTCCAACATATGCATAAGAAAGATATATATTTTGGCCAACACCCGCTCCACTCAAAGACAGCCTCTATGGAGGTGTCAAAAAGCCTGGGCTGACTGTTGCTTTCTTTGCATATATTTATGTTAACGTATGAAGGTTAGCACAGAAGAGACATATTCGAGCGCTACAAAACCAGTACCAGAAAATGTTTTGGGAAATAAATGGCTACCGGCGTGATGTTGACTACATCACCCATCTAGTCCCCATTGGTCTCTACACATGCAAAATATGCCAAATAATCTTTCAGGTGCGTAGATTCCGCTACTTTATCTATTAACGCCTCAAGGTGACTGGTGATTAGTGAAGATCACCATCGTCGCGCACCGAACAGATCCACGGGTGCTCAGGTCTGATCCTGCACATATCCACCAGAATATATAGACTGAATGTACCAACCAGTTCTGTGTTGATTAACCACAGATCATGTGCCTTTGAGACAAAGTTCATGTCCGGCGGCTCCCCGTCCCTCTCCCATTTACTGCACTCTGGACAAGGAAGCGGATTCCCAAGCGTCGTCTGTTTATTCCGCATCTCTTATGGCATTGATCACATCTACGCCTCGTGGTGTAGAAAGGAACCGTTAGTTTACATTGTTTAGACTGTAAAAGAAATGACACAGACGTGGCTAGTAGATGATGAACTGAAATTGACATGTCACAAATGTGCACAGAGGTTTCATTATGGGACGATTTCTGAGTCATAACAGAAGGTATTAGAGCCATGCTCATGGGTTCAAGGAACACAGCATCAAGTCCTGGTGCAGACTTGGGAATGTGGATCTCTAGGTACTGACACCAAGCAACAGTTGTAATATATATCAGCAACATAATACGCGTACAGGAATGTAAGTCACCCGGTTAGAAGATGATTTCTTGGACTTAGAATGGTCTTACCAACATATAATATACACTGCTGAATTTAACGTCATCATCTCCATGGCCAGCACAGTGACGACATGCTCTATGGTGTATTTGGGCTAGGCCAAACATATCAGAACTGGCCATGTACTGTTCATACTTTGAAATTGAAATCTGACATCGCGATACACATACTGTGACAAGGTCGTAGTGAAGGCTTGACACAAGGTAGACATATCACACAGCGCAATTAAGACACCCACTTTTTCATGCAAATGTGTCCCAGTTCACGGCAGAATACTAGATACGTCGATCTATTCAAATCAATAACTGCGCGATTAATATCAGTTCAGTCCGTGTATCTAAAGAGGGAAGATTGTTCCAGAAAATAGACACAACAAAAACCATAAATGTAATAATAATATGTGACATAACGAAAGGAAAAGTGTAATATATCGAGGCAATATATCACAAACTGATCGGCTCTGGCAAAGATGACAAACTGCGTTAAGCATGGATATCTCCAACAGAATATCTCAGCCAACCAATATGCTTTTACCTGGTAGGCAGACAGCTTCACATGAAAACTTCATTGGAGAGATTAATTAACACTACGGTTAATCCCCCGAGCACGGTCCTATTTTAATGGGCGAGTTTTGCCCGGTCGTATCCTGTTTGTCTGCGGAGGTAAAGTCTTATGTTTCATCATTAATCATCTAGAGCAGAGACTATCTCTGGGACACATCTATACAGCCCTTGTCTTATATTAGATTTATTTACACATGATAGAGTTCAAATCGAACAGACGAAACATTCAAACTTTCATCAGATTGTATATTACCATATGATCAAATGAAAGGCTTGTTGAAATAAATCACAGGGATTTTCCACCTTTCATCTTGTTAATATGCGATTTATACATAAACTATGTTATACTTTCAGCATGCTTTAACGTACACTTTGTTCTAAGTATTGTCCCGAACACCTGCTGAGGTGGTTGGTACTGAAGTCAACATGAGTCTTATTTGCTACTCAACACGTTTGTCTTTGACACCCAGCCAGCGGAAACTACAGTAAATTCCTCCACCTCCATTCTCAGACTAGATGTTGTGGTATCCTATGCCAGGCTCTCCCACACTAAACATCATTCATTAACTGTTATGAATAAATTGTAGCATCTACCATTCAGCGCAAATAGTTTCACATGAAACAATACTCACCATTCTGCCTGGGTGGCCACATATACATGTTGTATTCATACCCGGCAGTCCAGAGGCTAGCACTCCTGCCAGCCGGCACGGTGTTCGTACGTTCAAATTTCCATCTCTCACGACCACCCGGCTTAAAATGGGCACCATGAAATCTTAACCAAGTATACTATTGACCACAACACAAGTTAAGTGTCCATTAACCCATATGACACCACATAATCTGAGAATGGAGGTAGAGGCGGTTGCTGCAGCTTTCCGCTCGCTGGAGAACAAACTGTGTATGCCATGTGATGATTGTGACTGATTCACAAAGCATGCTGGCAAATGCGAAGACTGACATGCTTTGTATAAACTTGTAATAACTTCAACGATGAAGCAGAACCTCGATAGCGAGCACAATACTCAACGGTAAACAATAATGTGACACTCAACAGAACACTTCTTCTATTTCTGTGTCCTTTTTCCTTCCTGGTGTTTCTTCTTGCAGACAGACTCCACATATGGCAGTGTGCCCTATACACGCCTGGGCAGGGTTGTTTCTCTAACGAATGTACCAGCGACATAAGCCTACTATTTGCGCTCGCCGACTGACTGGGAATTTGTCATGTGTGCAATTTGAACACGAGATCCTTAATTTTTCGCATTCATCTAAGAATTCTCGAAACTCAATCTAATGTTCTGAAGGATTTGTGAAATAGACGGAAGCCAATATTTCTGTTTTGGTAAAACTGGCCGACCTTCTTTCGGAAGCGAAACAAATACCGTCTAAGCCATTGTTTCCGAACCTTTTTTGTGCTATGCCCCACCTAAGTCTTTCTAATATTCTTATGCCCCGTACCCCCCCCCCCCCCCCCAACATATGCATCATTTTTAATATTCAAAAATTGAAATGTTCACCAAAGAAACTTGCATTTTTAAAATTTTTTATAAGGAATCACGGTTCCCAGAGGGGCCAGAGCTGTGTGTCGGTTGTGTTGGGTGAAATGTTTTTTTGGGTTGGCGGTTACCCCAGACAAGCTGGTTCCACCGCCTCCCCCTTTTTTGTGTGGACCCTTAGTCTCACTGTGAGCTATTGCCCACAGTGGTCCACCAGGCCCACATCTGAAGTGAAGATATGTGATGGGTTTCTATTTGATCATCCCGGCCCCGACCAGACCAGGCACACTACTGGGGAGGGGGGGGGGAGCAGCAAATGCACCCTTTCCTAGCCAAAGGACCGATAATCGCTAGCAAATTATTGAGCAAACACAAGTAAATTTTCAAAACATGTAATGGAGAACTGAAATTCAAGTACAAAATAATTTAAATGAAAGATTTTTCTATATTATTTTAATTATTAGTAATTATTTAAATTTAGTGAGATCTTTGCGCTTGATGCTTGCTGCAAAGAGATTTTATGTCAGGTTCCAATTTAGTTAACTTCAGTCTCAAGTCTCCCCGTTTTGTTATATCCAGCCGATTTCTTCCATTTTCGAATTGCCGCCCTTAACAATCGAATTGCCCCACTGTGGGGCGTGGGCCCCACGTTGGGAAACAATGTTCTAAGCCAAGTGTAGAACCCGCCAATTCTTCGCCACATTATAGAACGTTTTCTAACTCTCAAACCACTGGCCTGGAGATATACTCGTCAGGTGTGTCTATACAACAATCAATCGCTACCCTATTTGCCGCTCCCAAAAGCGCGTACCGCCAGATGGAGAAGATAAATAGATAGATACATTAGACAGACAGACAGACAGACAGACAGATAGATAGATAGATAGATAGATAGATAGATAGATAGATAGATAGATAGATAGATAGATAGATAGATAGATAGATAGATAGATAGATAGATAGATAGATAGATAGATAGAGATTGAGAGAGAGAGAGAGAGAGAGAGAGAGAGAGAGAGAGGGAGAGAGAGAGAAAGTAGTGGGTGGGGAGGAGGTGGAAAGAAAAAGAAAATAACTGCACCTATACAAAAGGTAATACGTCTATCAGACTAAGAGCTCGACATTGATGCCTGCTGGAAAGCTCTCGGCGGGGCGAGGTGCCAAGGACCAGCTATTGAGGGCTGCCATGTGATATGTGGAGGTGTTAGTGGTGAACTGGACTGACTGGAGGAGGTAACTCGTAAACTATCGTCTGGGACGTGTGAACCACGGCGGGGCCGGATGAAGATGTTACCCGGGCCAGAGGAACGTCTCTATTGTCTGCCTTGCCATCCTGTCTCCCAGAACGTGACTAATATATATATACATTTAAGTATGCTTGCCTAAATACCAACACACCACATAAATATGTACGAACATATACAGAAACATACAACCTACAAAGACATACTTACACAACCATATTTACACATCACATACATTTACATACACACATGCATAGACTAACCGACACATACACTTAAAATTCCACATATACCCACGCCAACACGTACATACATAGATGAAACATTCGTAAGTATGTACGTACATACGCACATACGCAAATGCATACATACGTACGTACGTGTACACACATATACACATACAGAAACACACACATAAACACAGACAGACAGACAGACACACAGACACACACACCCACCCACACACACACACACACACACACACACACTCACTCACACACACACACACACACACACACACACTCACATAGCATAACCCCAGAAGCAGAAGTAAGGAGCAAGGAAAGAGTGAAGAGGAAAGAAAGAAAGAAAGAAAGAAAGAAAGAAAGAAAGAAAGAAAGAAAGAAAGAAAGAAAGAAAGAAAGAAAGAAAAAAAGAAAGAAATGTAGATCCCCGGCACTACATTACAACCTAGGCCCAGGAAGCGAATATCTTAAGCTCCCGTGTCTTGATGGCGACAAAATGCGGTTCGAGTTACAGTCTCCCGGCGAACATTGCCAGCCAAGTTTGATCCGAGAGTCGACCACCACCAGCTCACGCCCATTCACTCTCCTTTTATGATTGAGGTTGGAGATAAGACAGTGGTAACCAAACCCTGGCTTTTACAGTTATGGGTTGTCTCGACTTTCGCTCTACCCACACTCACCTCCAGGATGGCACAAAGGCTGGCGGTTAAGTCTAGTGTCTTGGACAAGGAGAAGTCACAGGAACAATATTTACAACCAGCAGAGCAGATATATTAACAGCACAACCAGTTTTAAACAATAATGGCAGAGGAGACAATGCAAAATATGATGGTTGTAGGCGTATTGTCAGACAGATCATGTGAATGTGAAGTGGTGGAGGGTCGGGGAGTGGGCTGGGTGTCTAAGAGCACGTTAGGCCACTTTAAGAAAAACGGAACTCACCTATATCATCGTTCCTCAGATATGTTTTGTTTGTTTTTATGTTTTAATGTTGGGGCGTAATTGCGACATGCTTGTTTGCAGCAGAACCATGATAGATGTGACTTTCGGCCAAAACACCCGACTTCTTACCAGCATGTGTTGACCAGGTTTTCATATGCCACTCCTCAGCCTCAAAGTGCTGTTGTAATCTTCACTCTTCCGTCTACAGGTAGTGACCAACAACAGGCGCGTCAGAACAGAAGCATACAAGTGGGTCGGCCCTCAAAGAAAGGCAGGGGGAGAATATGAGCATTATCAGCCGTCCAAGGGGGTCAGAAAATATTCACGGTAGAAAACAACTATGTAGACCCAGTTGTTATTCTTCCTTTCATGTCCCATTGAAGCATAGACCCTCAAGCGACTGCAGATCAAAACTGTTTGATTGATTTGATCTCGTAGCCAGTTGTCTACGAGTGGAGATAGCCATTTATGTTGACCAATGGGCACTCGGTGAGTGATATTAGCAACATCACCCACGCCACCATTGTTTCCCAGAACATTGCTTGGTGCCTAAAGTGGACTGGGTGGACATGAAAGGCCACGTTTAAACATTAAAAGTACATGCTCACCAGTAAGCGAATGTGGATATAAGTGCTTGCTTGCGTTCGCTGGCTATGAACTCCAATATAAGTCCTGTATGTCGGATGAAGACATCCTGTTGTCCAACATCAGTGTGATGTCATACAGGACCTGAGGTTTGCCTGAGTATCCGTTGTCTCATGTCTGGCTTATTGGTGTGCAGACTGGTGGTTCCTCGCCGTGCAGGCAGATGCTCTCCGACTTCAGAGGAATCCACGACCCTACTGACTTTAGTCAGGACCCCAAAGGGACCTGTTGCTCAGGACGCGTCAAGAGGTCTTGGCCAGAATACAACCTGGCCCTGGTGCCTTGGAAACACCTCTGCGTCCCCTGGACATAACACACGTACCGTACAAAAACTATATATTTGCCTTTCTGCTCTTCTAGCCATACGTCATACCAGTTGTGATTGTATTAGCAAGTAATCTGATAGTCGGCAGAAGGAAGAGGAAAGGAAGAAGAAGAAGAAGAAGAAGAAGAAGAAGAAGAAGAAGAAGAAGAAGAAGAAGAAGAAGAAGAAGAAGAAGAAGAAGAAGAAGAAGAAGAAGAAGAAGAATCTGGTGAGTATATGTCTCCCGTCATGCCAGACTCTGCAGCCCTTGATTGATAAGAAGAAGATAGCTCTCTTAAGAAACCAGGAAAGGCCTACACGTAACACTCCGAGTGAGCTAAAGCAAGCTAGGAAGGATGCGCAAAAGGCTGCCAAGCAGTGTGTAAATGATTATTGGATCAAGTTATGTGGGTCCTTTCAAATCGCAAGTGATAAGGAAAGCATCAGAAGCCCTTGCGAAGGAATAAAGAAAACCTGTGGTCCAATGATCGAAAGAAGTGCACCATTGAAAACCTTGACTGGAGAAATCATAACTGATAAGAAACAGCAGATGGACAGATGGCTAGAGCACTAATTGGAGCTTTACTCAAGTGAGACCAAACTAGCGGATGATGCCCTCAACGCCATAGAGGCTCTACCAACTCTTGACCACCTGGGCACACTTCCCACCATAACAGAAGTTAAGTGTGCTATAAATGCACTTCATCTTGCAAGGCTCCAGGTAAGGATGGGATTCCAATAGAGCAGTGGTTCTCAACCTTTTTTGTCCCGTGGCCCCCCCCCCCCCTCACCATATTTTCAGAACGTAACTCCCCCTTTTATATTTCCTACCTAACATCTACACACCCCCCCCCCCACCCCCCCCCCCCCACAGTATACGTAATAATGGAAGCTAAATTTAATAGCACATACTAAAACAAGCCAAGACGTCCTGATAAAACGTGATTTGTGGGTCTACTTACTTTATAAAATGAATTTTAGAAGGGCGAGACGTACAGAACCGTAAAGTATGACGAAACAAACAATATCAAGTAATCGGTTCTTGTATTAACCCCGTAATGAAATAATCTTAATTCCCCCCCCCCCCCCCCCCGGAAACCCTAAAATTCCCCCTAGGGGGGAATTCCTCACCGGTTGAGAACCACTGCAATAGAGGTTATCAGGAGTGGGAAAGACACACTCACTCTGCAGATCCACCAGCTAATAGAGCTATGCTGGCGAGAAGGACAAGTCCCACAGGATTTCAAAGATTCAAGCATCATAACACTGTACAAGAACAAGGGCGATCGGAGCGACTGCAACAACTATAGGGGTATCTCACTTCTGTGTGTTGTTGGAAAAGTATTTGCGCAGACTTCAAGTCCTAGGAGATCAAGTCTACCCCGAATCACAGTGTGGCTTTCGACAGAACCGGTCTACCATTGATATGATATTCTCATTGCGACAAATGCAAGAAAAATGCCGTGAACAGAATCAACCACTGTTTATTGCCTTCATCGACCTCACAAAGGCATTTGATTTGGTCAGTCGTGAGGGTCTGTTCAAGGCACTAAAGAAGATTGGCTGCCCACCAACTCTTCTGTCCATTGTGGAATCGTTCCACACAGGCATGAAGGGTATAATCAAGTTTGATGGTGCAACTTCTGAAGAGTTTGAAATCAAGAGTGGAGTTAAGCAAGGTTGTGTACTAGCTCCCACCCTCTTTGGAATATACTTTTCACTTCTACTGAAATATGCCTTTCGTGATCAGGATGGTGGTATATACATTCACTCACGCTCAGATGGCGGCCTCTACAATGCTCAGAGATTGAAGGCCAAGACCAAAATTAGGAGGGTACTGATCAGAGAGTTGCTTTTTGCAGATGATGCTGCAGTTACGACCCACTCGGAGGAAGAATTACAATGTCTACAATCTGCATTCTCCAATGCTTGTTCTGAATTTGGTTTAACAATTAGCAAAAGAAGACACAGATTATGTCACAAGGTGCACATGGGGTACCATCAATCTTTATTGACGACGCCGAACTAGAGATGGTAGACCATTTTACATATCTAGGATCAGTGGTAAATAGCAAATTATCCCTAGATCAGGAAATCAACATCCGGATTGGTAAGGCAGCAACAACAATGAACAGGTTAAGAAAAAGAGTCTGGGAGAACAGGAAGCTTACTGCAAAAACAAAAGTCCTTGTCTATCAAGCCTGTGTCTTTAGTACTCTTCTTTATGGCAGTGAAACCTGGACAACTTACTCACACCAAGAGAAACGTTTAAACAGCTTTCATATGCGGTGTCTGCGAAGAATTCTTGGTATTAAGTGGCAAGACAAAATCACAAATACTGAAGTATTGGAAAGATCAGGTTGTGTGACGGTTTATTCCATGCTCAGTCTTCGTAGACTTAGATGGATAGGACATCTTAGGAGGATGGATGATGGTAGAATACCAAAGGACATCTTTTTTGGTGAATTACAGATGGGTAAGAGATCTCAGGGTCGGCCTCTACTACGATACAAAGATGTGTGTAAGCGGGACATGATTGATACAGGCATTGATAATGCACATTGGGAGCAAGTCGCCGCTGAACGTGTTGCATGGAGGGCAAAGATCAGAAATGGAATAAAGACAAAGGAGACAATTATTGCAGATAAGTCACCCACCGAGCGTGTGAGACGTAAGATGGTGCATGATGGTGGAAATGACCACGTGTTCACATGCACCCACTGTGAACGAACATTGACAGCGCGAATTGGCCTTATCAGTCACATTCGCTACCGCCATAGGTAAACGTTATTATGCCTTTTTGAAGCACAAAATATCGTCTGTCATGACGGCAAGGTGCCAATGTGTAATGTAATGTATTATGTCTTGTCTACTTGTGTTTCTGCCTGTCTATCTGTACGTATGAGTATATATTCTTCCGATGGCAAAGTACGGCAGCTCAGGAAATCGGTCATATATCAATATATTTGTGAACATAAACTAATGTAGATCTGAGATGTAGGAGATGTAGATCTGAAATGAATTAAGCTTGAACTAAGACGTAACTGTCTACCGGCCAAATCGTAGCCTACGAGGTTTCTCTCCCTGACGAATCGATTACTCCAGTAAACTCTAGTTTATTACTGTGTGTGGAATTATCTCCCCTCGCTCCATAATGAGGCTGGGATTGAGGCGCGACCTCTAGCGGGCGTTGGCTAGTAGGTCATAAATGTCCACTCTAATAAAACGGCCATCTTTGCTCCACCTTTATTGATATTTATGGAGAATTTGCTGCAATCTATTTTGTGGAACCAAGAATTCAGGATGATTTCTTTCATTTATTACTGTCACATTACAGGAGGATCGGACCATATCCAGCAAGAAACGAAAAAGATAGGCAGACGTACACACACATACACAGATATCTATCTTTCTTCTGATTCTTATCATTCTTATTTCGTTGTGCATGCTTAAATTTTACTGCAACTTCAGAGTCATTCTAGGATCAGCGTTGCTTTATCTCTGCTTTTGTATGACGGGACATACTCACCAATAAAACGCTGCCAGAAGGGCTGATCGGAGCGCTCGTTCTTTAACTTCCTTGTGCTGATGCCGAGGTAGCAGGTTCAACCCCTTCACTGGTTCGTTGAACTAAAATGTTGACTTATCGTCCTTAACTTGGGGACGCAAATTACAAGTACCTCAGAAGTCGGACTGAATTCGCCTGATGGCGTGGGACACTGGTAACATGGAAAGCTAATCCACGTGCAAAAATCAGTCCTCTGCACTAGAAGTAGTAGCATATGTGTATGGACTAAGCTTGAGTTCAAATCGAGCGAGTGCAACATCCAAAAACAAAAACGCTGTCAACTGTATTGCGAAAAGAGCATTGAAGTGCTACAATGAAGCCACGTATCGCTCACGCCCATTACTACTATTGTTTTTCAAGTTATTTCTAATAAGAAATGTCAATTTTTATGTTGCTTAGAGCGTCCTCTAGTCTCAACGTGTTTCTTCTATTTCCATGAGCGCCAAACACCACACGGTGTTTGTTTATTAATGAACTATTCACATCAAATCGTGTCATAATCCACTATCTAGTTTATCGAATCAGTTTACTGCTTCCAATGGTTCCTGTAGGATTTTGTCATTAGTTTTTCTGTTCCTGTTCTCAGTGTTCCACGACTCTGGTGATCGAGTGAAATGGCGAGTCATGACCGCCCACCCTTTCCCTCATGGCACATGATTGATTGATTGATTGATTGATTGATTTTCTGTCTGCCAATGGTATTCTTTGCGTTTTCCCAAGAAACAACATTCCCGCTGCTAGACGTTTTTCAGCTTTTCTGCTTGTTGTCAATGTTTCTCTGTTGTTTCACATCTAAATTACTCTTTCCCTCTTCTTCATTCTGCTTGTTTTTATCTCACCATGAACTTTCCTCTTCTTATTCATCGTCTTCTTCTTCTTCGTCTTCATTTGATTTTTCACTATTCTCCTTCTTCCTCCTTGTCAATTCTAGAGCACACATTGGTGGCAAAGGCCTGCCATTTATCACTGCCTTTTGGTACTCTCATAAATTTGGTGATGTTTATATTATTTGTTTATCAGCTGTTTAAGCTGTTCACACATGTACGTCTGACTTTATTGCTATTGCTAGAGAATTTACACACGCCGCTTCCTTCCTTCCTTCCTTCTTTCTTTCCTTCCTTCCTTCCGTCCGTCCTTCCTTCCTTCCTTCCTTTCTTCCTTCCCTCCTTTCCGAAGTCCTACTTCTCGCCTCGTCGACTGTTTTCTCCGCCCTCCTCCTTCTGCTCCCTTCTCTCATCCTTCCTCTCACTCTATTTGTGTATGTGTCCTGGATTTTTCTAAGTAGCCTACCTAATAATCATTAACATCGACGCGGCTGAAACCTAATCGGCATTTTCTCCAGAATGATCAATAATCCACAAATTAACTTGTCCCCCCATGAACAGCTCGAACGGCCACAAGTAGTTGTAGAAACGTTAAACACACAGGACGGCTGGGTCACGTTTCCCACAATCCCCGATCAGTTACCGACATGGGCCACGTTTTTAGCTGGGGCGGACCAAGCATGTGGCACTTGCTATGACAACCTGCAATTATAGGCACCAGGAATCAGTCACTTGTCTCCTCATTATATCCTCCCTCCTCGCCAAGTTTGACCCCCTGGCGTCTGGTGAGATTGTCACATAAGCCGCTGTAAGTGAGCCCACCATTGCCACCATTGTGTTCTGTCTCAGTGAAGTTTTCCAAGTTTACTGTAGTGTTTATTTATCATCTGTTTCTAAAATTTCCTAATGTTTACTGTGCTATTTATTTATCCCATCTTAGTAAAGTTTCCTCAGTTTACTATACTAATTATTTATCCCATCTTAGTAAAGTTTCCACCACAAAGGAACTTTGGATCCGAGCCTACAAGATGGGTTGGCACAAAGATGTTGTTCGAAATGGAGGAGCGGGAGTGTACATAGAATACCCACATAATACTAGGGACACAGTCAGAGTACCGACAGGAAAGTACTGCCATAACTATGATGCTGAAATTGAGGCAATCAAGATAGCAACAGAGAAATTAATAAATAACAGCAATGGTACACAACCTGTGGTGCTACTGACAGATGCAAAGTCAGTACTCGAGGCGCTCCTGTCTGGGAAATTGCCAGTACTAAGGACACTACTTTCTGAACTTAGCAGTCAGCATAAGGTCACCATACAGTGGATACCACCCCACTGTGGAGTCCCCGGAAACTACAGAGCTGATCAATTGGCTAAGGAAGGAGCCAAAGAAGAACAGCCTGATGTGCCCGTTACATACCACCAAAAGAAAAGAATGATCAAATCAGTCAGAAAGCCACAAAAACCTGCTCAAGATGACTACCACGTTATGGACAGACCAGAACAAGCCATTATTCTGTGCCTCAGAACAGGACACAATAGATTACGCAGCCACATGTATACAAAATTCAAGATTGGTGAAACAGCCATGTGCACATGTGGATTGGCCTCGCAGACAGTAGAGCACGTACTCCAAGAATGCCCAAAATATAACATATCTAGGCAAACCTTCTGGCCTAGAGAGACGACAGTGGAAGATAAACTCTATGGACCACTGTGTGATCTGAAAAAGACAGTTAAATTCACACAAGAGAAAACATTGCAGATATAGACATATTTCAAGCGAACGAAAGAAGAAGAAGAAGTAAAGTTTCCTCAGTTTACTGTACTAATTATTTATCTCATCTTAGTAAAAATTTCCTCAGTTTACTGTGCTATTTATTTATCTCAAACTGGTAAAGTTTCCTCAGTTTACTCATAATTTATTTATCTCATCCTAGTAATGTTTCCTCAGTCTACTATCTATTTATTTATCATGTATTAGTGAAATCTCCTCAGTTTACTGAATTATTTATTCGCTTCGTTTGATCCAAGTCTCCCCAGTTTACTGTACTAATTACTTATCCCATCTTAGTAAAGTTTCCTCAGTTTACTAAACTATTTATTTATTCCGTTACATCGAGGTTTAATCAGTTTCCAACTGTCTATTTACCCCGTTTTATCGAAGGTTCGTACTTAGTTTAGCCAGATTACTACCTTGTTTATATATCAACGTTTCCTGTCAGTTTACAGTTCTGTGTATTTACTGCTCTCTGCACTGTCTTGTTTATTTACTCAAGTTCTCGTGAGAATAATGCCCTGTGTACTTAGCGCCGAGTTTCTATTGCATTTCTCATTTCGTTTCGCAAAAAAGCTTAGTTGAATACCTAACAGACCAATGTTTCCCAAACTTTTCAAGTAATAGCCCGTTATAAAGCAAGGCAATGCAGGTCCCTTACGTATGTGTCATATAAACTGCCACTTCCCGCCACATGTAACATGCCGTTTATAATGTGTCTGTTCAAGATGAGATCATGGTGAGTATTGTCCTTCAGTCTGCTAGTTGTGATTGAGCTGTACTGTACTGATATGATTGCATACCTATCTTTATTTCATTGCCAGACACTTAATCAAGATCCGCCACGAGGAAAAACGAAACACTAACTTAAAGCACAGGATGAGAGTAATTTAAAATAATGATGTGTATTACTCAAAAGGCATATGCTTTAATGTATTAACTATAACCCATACTAAAACATCCCAATATATCTTAAGTCTGCAATACGACAGATTTTTGTGTGTGCGTTCGTTAGTTTTGAACTGAAGGATAGTCTATACACACGCTACTGTTTCTAACGCATTGGAATGATTTTTGCATGTGGATTAGCTTTCCTTATTACGGGTGTCCCTCGCCATCAGGCGAACCCACTCCATCTTTAGAAGTACTTTACGTCCCCAAGTCAAGGACGAGAAGTCAACATTTTAGTCCAACTGTCCGGAGTAGGAGGTTGAACCCGTTGTCTAGGTATCAGCAAACCGGATGTTTAAGAACAAGCGCACGTATCCATTCGGTCACGCTGACCTCCAGATAATAAATAAGACAGACAGACCCACCCAATGCCGGCACGTGGACTCAGGCAGCTAAGGCGTGTCTGTCGGGTCGAGGTCGGCGATTTGACGACCTTGCGTTTAATTCCATAATATGGGAGTCGGTCGTTCTGAGAGCAATGGCAAACTACTGAAAGTTAAAAAAATGCCTTTAAAATCATAAACAGTCAAACAATGCTAGGGTTGAAGGTGACGCCCTGTAAAGGACATATCAACGCAGTGCTATCAATGTCAGACTCGGAGAGTATCCATATCACACGCGGCATCAATAACTGCGTGGTGAGCTGCCGAGAAGAGCTGCCATCTGAACTGTCCGAGACAGTTTGAAATGATGTTATCAGACACCCCGTGGAATCAACATCTTGTGCCACATAAATTAAAAGGCAGAAGACAACATGGTTCGGCCACCTCTTTGGAATGCTGCACCGTCAGTTGCGAGCATTGGTGCCACATCAAAGAAGTTCCGATATGAGAACAAGAGGGCGCTCGAGAAGAACATGGGTCGACGACATCAAAAACATTGTAGAATCACACTGAATGACACTATCCAGTGCCAGCCATGGGGCGTTGGAACGACAGCTATTCTTCCCCCCCCCCCCCCACTTCACTTAACGGCAGAAGTATTAGATGCTTATTACTTATCCCATCGTTTTAATCAATCATTCAAAACCAGCTGCATAGAACTGCGTGCTCTGTTTTCTAAACCACGTTTTTACTTCACATTCAACTTCGGCGTCACTCGCGAAATGTCTCCCGCCAAGGTGAGTTTTCAGTGGACTTAGCCCCTAGCGATTTCCCGTAAAGCGGTGCATAGCTGGGTAGAAAAAGTTACGACGGCGAGTCAATAAGTAAGTCGCACAGTTCTGCGGGATGGCAGATAAATAAAAACAGAGGACGCAGTTCTATGCAGCCTGTTTGGGAGGACTGATAAAACTATGAGATAAGTGCATCAATGTTGGTGAAAATTATGTTGAGAAATAAAGGGGCAATGTATGTATAAAAATAAACTGGTTTCAAGTTGTTTTTCATAGTTAGTTATTTTTCTAACTACAGTTGTGACTCACTTATTGACTTACCCTATTAATCTTATTAGACAACTGAACGTGAATATCTAGGTCACATAGTCACCATCGTTAACCTTACGCTGCTGCCTTTCATTCACCAAACCAGTAGTAGATATCGCACCATTACCATCATCATCATCATACGCATGCAGACAAGTATAGGCGATCATGGCTGGCCATCTCACACGGACACCAACATCTCTGATCAGGTTCGAGTTTTGTTCGATTAAACCATGTGATCAAGCCAACGTGCTGTTTATCTCTAAGCCAGAGGTTCCCAAACCACGGCCCACGGGCCACTTGTGGCCCGTCAGCTGTTAGTAAGTGGCACGCGAGGCCTCGTATTTAATATAATATATTTTAATAATTTCAACAACAAAAAATGCACTCTGAGCGCCCCATCAGCGTGTGATAATTTACTCTGCTCGTGGTTGTTATGTTAAAATATTATCGAATGCGCCTGTTCAGTTCGCAACCTTCAGCTGATCATATGATTTTATTCTAGCGACTATTGTCAGTCGAACTATTTGAACACTTGCGTTCATTCGCCCAGAAATACATTTGTCGTTTTGGTTCGGCTTACAGATGCAAGCAGTCATTTTCCTCAATGGCTGTTATATAAATAAAAACAAACACAAGCAACGTTCCAGACCTAGTAACCTAGCTGCGCTTATGACTTTGGGCACGACATATTTGTGCCCAGACATTGATAAACTGGCATCTTAACTTAAGTAACTGGTTATGAAGAACAGTTACAATTGTAAATTAATTACATTAATAGCGATTTTCGAAACTGATTTAAAATTTATTGTTAAATGAACTTTTGATTTTAAATTCCCCCCCCCCCCCCCCCCCCCCCCTCCCCCCAAAAAATGACCGCAGTATAGTACTGACAATGACTGTCTTTAAAGTTTTAGAATTTTTTAAATGAAAGTTAAGGAAGGTAAGAATGATATTGTACGACTTTTATAATGTTATAACATTATAACATTAACTACCGAAATAGTAGATGTGACCCTCTGCTTGAAAAGCTTAGGAACCTCTGCTCCAGGCCTTCTTTAATTTCTTTTCCCACTAAATTTGCCGATGTCACTAAGTTTTCAATGTTATTTATAATGTCCAACATGCCCAAAAAGAAAGTTTTGTCTAATAAATTTACGAGTTTTATCTGCTTCTTGAATGGCTGACTCGTGTGTATTTCTATCCGTCCATGGTGTTGTGGACACCGCATTTCTGCTTCCGCCAGTTGTTTCTCGGCTTGCCTGCTTATCGTTGGGGCTGAAATAGCAGCATCGGCTCTATATACTCGTGGCACAAACAAATCGTAGTCTATCCACACTGAGTAAATATGTGTTCTTCTTCTTCTTCTTCTTCTTCTTCTTCTTCTTCTTCTTCTTCTGCGTTCATCCAGAGTTTTGTTTTCTTCTGGACGTGACTGCGTTGTGCCTGTTTACAGCAGAGCTGCGTTCTTGCGCCGTTAGGCCGACACATCCGACTTCTGCGGGCATTTGTTGATCAGGTTAACCTTCCCGGGGAAATATGTGTTCAAAACCTAGATGTGGAACTTCAAAGTAACTGCATTTAATAACAACCGCAGTGACACCCCCAATAACATAACTTGGTATTGATGGAAAGGTTGGAAGCAGTAGACTAGACGACTTTACGGTTATACTGTCCTCAACCACACACACAAGTGGAATCTGACCCAGTAAGGCTAGCTTATTTTTGCATTTGTAGATGTCTTCTATCTGTCAACATCAGCATACGATTATCGGTGGACGACGATGAGCATGTATGCATTTATCAACTCCAGCAATATTATACGAGCCTCCCCTGTCTTATAATGCTACGGCGATCCAACAACAGACTAACACAGTCTGTTAAATGCAAGGTCGTGGGATTGCATTGCAGCCTTTGTGTTCTAACCAATGTCTGGGAATAAGTCGGATGTCTATGATCCATGTGATACCACGTGATGGTTCCGATCTTGAAAAGGTAGCAAGGACATACACACAACACCGGGTTCTGAACCATTCACTCTATCGAAAGTGAAAGGTTTGCATGAAGATGGAATGTATCACATGGCAGATTCACTTTTTATATCGCCATTTTGACCAGTAGCATTGAGCGCGATTCGACAGGCTTCTAGCGGATAGCAGCTTTTCATACAAGGCTTAATTGTGCCCATTGTTAGCAGGCAAGGCATACGTCTATAGGGCTAGCTTAACGACCTGGCCATACAAAGGGCCATGATCCCTTGGGCACATAGAGGCATTCTTTCTGAAGAATGAGGTATGCCTGCTGTGAACGTCCAGTAGAGCTACGGAAAGTTAATATCTGCAGAATTTCTGTGTGGGCTACCCCCGTCTGTTTTACGACTTCACAGAAATGAGTTCTTGGAATGCCAACAATGGGCGCCGTGCATCATCCTTCTGAAATCATCGCCTCTCGCGTACTGAAGTTGTTTACCACTTCTCAATGGGTCATAGGGGTTCTATAGTCTGGAGTGTCTTGTAATCAGTTTCTGAACAGCTCCAGTTACAATAAAACCAGTGGTATGTTGGAAAGATTACAATAGCCACAGTGGCTGAACAACGTCCAACTATAAATGTTATATTGTTAGTTCTAACTATGCATGTTATAATATTGGTTCAAACAGGTTGGGAAAATGGTCGATTAAACGTATGAGATATTTCTTTAACGCTGAGTGTAGGTTAATGTCTTCTCGCTAGCGTTCAAACTTTACACTCTAGCTAGCGTTCATACTTTACACTGATAGCATTAGTTGAGAGACACAATAGCAAATTATAAAAACATTACACTTTAGTGTCACTTTCTTTGTATACTGTTATGATGTTTTGTAGTTGTTTGCTGAATAAGGTGTGTTGCCGCGACGTCCTCTCTGCTTTGTAACTGTATTTTGTTAAGTTGTCCTACATTTTTTTTTCGGGGGGGGGGGGGGTGGGAGGGTTTTCCATTTCTTTTTATATGTTCACTCGTTTCCGCAGTTTAACCCATTTCATTTACATTTATTCAACGCCGGCAATTGTATTCATTACCACGCGAAGTATGTAAAAAACAAATGGAAATAATGCGATGTATACACTGATAGTGCAAGATAAAAAGTGGAAATAATGTTGATATATACACAAGTATATACAGATAGTGCTAGATTAAAAAGTGGAAATTATGCGATGTATACACTGACAGTGCAAGATAAAAAGTGGAAATAATGTTGATATATACACAAGTATATGCAGATAGTGCTAGATTAAAAAGTGGAAATTATGCGATGTATACACAAGTATATACTGATATTGCTAGAAGAGATGTGGAAATCTTGTTGGTACTGGTACAAGTGTATAGGCCTACTGATTGCCCTAAATCGACTATGACAATCGCATTCACGTACACACAAGGCTGCACTGGCGGCATTAAATTAAAGCATGCATCCCGTATGCAAGAATATACTGATAGTAGAAAGTAACAAGTGCGCTCAAACTGAACGATAGGACGAGATGGACTATTCTAACTCTTAAAGGACTGCGGAGTTTGGTGCAAAGTTACGAAAGGATATTCTTGTATCCTTAAAATAATATCAACATTTTAATAATTTAAAGAGAACATGTATCCTGAAAAAGTATACAATTCTAAAAGTTCAAAAAGAACTTTCTTGAATACTAAAGATAATGTGGGCAATTTAACAATTGAGACAGAGCTTTACTGAGTCCTGAAAATCAAGTCAACAATTCAATAGCGAAGAACAATAATTCGTATATTTGAAAACAGTGACAATAATTAATGGCGAATTTAACAATCAACCTACAGCTCCATTAGCAAACACAATTTTTCGCCCCGGCTGAAGAGAAGAGAAACATGCCACGCAATAATCCAATTGAACTGATTCAGCTGTCAATCATGAGTTCTAAAAAGTCAACAGATCAGGATTTCCCTTTCGTCAGTCAGCGATTAGTACATTGAAAGGCAAGTCCACGTGACTGATAAAACCAAAGGGTACTGCCAGGCCAGCAAAGCAAATTTGTCCGGGGATAAACGCTCGCCGAAGTTTATTGAAACAAATAAAGCCAAGTTTCGCTATAATAGACCGTTGTGCTGACGTCCTCTGTATGTGGTCGCCATTAGTAAATTTGTTTAGTGTCTGGCTAGGTTTAGTAAGGAGTCTCCGAGCACAAAAACTGGATAATTAACCTCAAAACACAGAACAGTAATATAGTTAGATGACAAGTAGGTCAGTGGGTCATATAACCATAACCTGAACGTACTAGATCTAGGGGAATGTCCAGCGGAGTCACCAGCAGACTTACAGACAGACCAGTAGGCTTACAGATAAACCCGCAGACTTACAGATAAATCAGCAGACTACAGACACCCTTCTACCGGAGACGGGAAGCCAGAGACGGAGCACATCTCCGCGGAAATGCTAGAGTAGAGGGGTTGGTACTTTCAGTCAGACTGTATTTCTCAAGTAAAACGTAAATTATGTTGAAAAATGTAGTTCTATTGGCAAATGTTTTGTCTACATTGCGTTTATTTAAAGAAAAATAAAACTGGATACAATTATTGATAAAAGTTACTATATACAGGGTGTAGTTACGAAGGTAAGTTAATAAGTAAGTCACAAATGGCTGTAGAAAGATAACTAACTATGATAACAACTTGAAACCAGTTTATTTTTATACATACACTGTCCCTTTATTTCTCAACATAATTTCCACCAACATTGACGCACTTATCCCATCGTTTTATCAGTCCTCCGAGACCGGCTGCATAGAACTGCGTGCTCTGTTTTTATTTACCTGCCATCCCACAGAACTGTGTGACTTACTTATTGACTCGTCCTCGTAACGTTTTCTACCTAGCTATGCACCGCTTTACGGGAAATCAATAGGGACTAAGCCAATGAAAACCCCCTTGGCGGGAGACATTTCGCGTGTGACGCCGAAGTTGAATGTGAAGTGAAAACGTGGTTTAGAAAACAGAGCACGCAGTTCTATGCAGCCGGTTTGGGAGGACTGATAAAAGCATAGGATAAGTGCATCAATGTTGGTGGAAATTATGTTGAGAAATAAAGGGACACTGTATACAAACTGGTTTCAAGTTGTTACCATTATTAGTTATTTTTCTACAGCCATTACTTATTGACTTACCCTCGTAGTTATTCGACACAGTCATTGTCTTTAACATGTACAGTTTCTTGTTATGTTATGCACAAATACGACCTGTGGTATATAGCGGTCGTAGTTAAGTTATAAACACCCGCAACCTTCTGTGTATGCAATTACATATTTAATTACACAAGCCTCCAGGATACAATCACAACTTTTAGTATAAAATCACGGTTTTCAGTTTACAGTTATGACATTCAATATATACAGCCACGACCTTCAATATGCAGTCACGACCTTAAATATATACAGCCACGACCTTAAATATATACAGCCACGACCTTCAGTATATACAGTCACGTCCTTCAATATATACAGCCACGACCCTCAATATATACAGCCACGACCCTCAATATATACAGCCACGACCCTCAATATATACAGCCACGACCTTCAGTATATACAGCCACGACCTTCAGTATATACAGTCACGTCCTTCAATATATACAGCCACGACCTTCAGTATATACAGTCACGACCATCAATATATACAGGCATTCTCTTCAATATATACAGGCATTCTCTTCAATATATACAGCCACGACCTTCAATATATGCAGCCACGACCTTCAATATATGCAGCCACGACCTTCAATATATGCAGCCACGACCTTCAATATATGCAGCCACGACCATCAATATATACAGGCATTCTCTTCAATATATACAGGCATTCTCTTCAATATATACAGCCACGACCTTCAATATATACAGCCACGACCTTCAGTATATAGTCACGACCTTCAGTATATACAGCCACGACCTTCAATATATACAGGCATTCTCTTCAATATATACAGGCATTCTCTTCAATATATACAGGCATTCTCTTCAATATATACAGGCATTCTCTTCAATATATACAGCCACGACCTTCAATATATGCAGCCACGACCTTCAATATATACAGCCACGACCATCAATATATACAGGCATTCTCTTCAATATATACAGGCATTCTCTTCAATATTTACAGCCACGACCTTCAATATATGCAGCCACGACCTTCAATATATACAGCCACGACCTTCAATATATACAGGCATTCTCTTCAATATATACAGGCATTCTCTTCAATATATACAGGCATTCTCTTCAATATATACAGCCACAACCTTCAATATATACAGCCACGACCTTCAGTATATAGTCACGACCTTCAGTATATACAGCCACGACCTTCAATATATACAGCCACGACCTTCAATATATACAGCCACGACCTTCAATATATACAGTCACGACCATCAATATATACAGGCATTCTCCTCAATATATACAGGCATTCTCTTCAATATATACAGCCACGACCTTCAATATATACAAGCATTCTCTTCAATATATACAGTCACGACCATCAATATATACAGGCATTCTCCTCAATATATACAGGCATTCTCTTCAATATATACAGGCATTCTCTTCAATATATACAGCCACGACCTTCAATATATACAGCCACGACCTTCAGTATATACAGTCACGACCTTCAGTATATACAGTCACGACCTTCAGTATATACAGTCACGACCTTCAATATATACAGTACGGCCCTTCAATATATACAGTCACGACCTTCAATATATACAGGCATTCTCTTCAATATATACAGTCACGACCTTCAATATATACAGTCACGACCATCAATATATACAGGCATTCTCTTCAATATATACAGCCACGACCTTCAATATATACAAGCATTCTCTTCAATATATACAGTCACGACCATCAATATATACAGGCATTCTCTTCAATATATACAGCCACGACCTTCAATATATCAGCCACGACCTTCAATATATACAGCCACGACCTTCAATATATACAGCCACGACCTTCAATATATACAGCCACGACCTTCAATATATGCAGCCACGACCTTCAATATATACAGCCACGACCTTCAATATATCAGCCACGACCTTCAATATATACAGCCACGACCTTCAATATATACAGCCACGACCTTCAATATATCAGCCACGACCTTCAATATATGCAGCCACGACCTTCAATATATACAGCCACGACCATAAATATATACAGTCAGGCCCTTCAGTATACACATTCACGCCTTCAGAAATTTACAGTCATAGAAGACATTGGAATGGCATGAACAGCATCTAACTTCGGAGTGATTTATTTTCTTCTGCACACAGCCTCGGATTCTGAGATAAGTAGCAGGTGTTTTGTGTTTTTTGTTTTTCATGTTTTGTTCATTTCCTTGTCATTGTTCTCATTATTTTCATCTTGCCATTCTTCTCATTCGGCTGTTATGCTTTATGTAGTCACGGTGGTGTCTTCCCCGTGTTTATATGTTGCGTTTTGTGTATTTGTTTGCTGATGAAGGCCAGTTGCCGCAACGTTCTATGTTTTCCGTAACTTTGTTCTATGAAGCTGCATTTCGTCGTGTTATTTTAAATTGTTTACATTTCCACAGCTTTACCGAACGTCCACTAATTGTATTCATACTTTCAGCTAATAAACTCTTTCTAATTTGTGGTTCACATTTGTAATTACTCTCGGAACAGTCATAACATCTGATGGAAGATGCCTTGGAGAGATTAACCTTTTGCAAGATGGAAAATATGCTGCCCAATAAAAATATGTTAATTGCAACCAGAAAAAGAGAATTAAAGTACTACCTGTAGATTTGTATGGATGTGACACTTGAACAACTGAAAAAAACATCTAATGGCAGTGCTAATGGCAGTGGAAATGTGGTTTCTGATGAATATGCAAAGAATACCATGGACAGAAAAAACAAACAAAGAGCAAGACGCAAATGAACGCCGCCAACTGATTAGAGAAATTAGACACAGATAGTCAACATTAATTGGACACGTTATACGAAGAAATAAACTAGAGAACTTGGTGACAACTGGCAAGATTGTGGGGGGGGGGGGGGGAGGGGGGGAAGACACGGAAAAGGGCGAGAAGTAAACATCTGCATGGCTTGACCACATGGCATGGTCGGGTCAGAAAGGGGAGCTGATCCACGACTCTGGTGATCGTGTGAGGTGGCGAAACAAGACCACCCACGCTTATCGGCATGGCACATGATGATGATGATAATGATGATTCGCAGTTACAGCATGTCCCGTGTGAGATTTGTTCCTTGTGTAATTATTATTTGTTTGTTACAGAGTCCTTTATTATTCATGGCCTCTATAGTCTCCATTGCTATTTCTATTCCTGTCTTACTTCCAGTTTTCTGAGGGTTTTTTCCCCCCTCTCCAACAATCTCTTGCCACAATTGCTTGTGCTCTCTCTCTCTCTCTCTCTCTCTCTCTCTCTCTCTCTCTCTCTCTCTCTCTCTCCTCGCCCTCTCTCTCCTCCTCTCTCTCTCCCCTCTCTCTCTCCCCTCTCTCTCCTCTCTCTCTCCTCTCTCTCCTCTCTGTCCTCTCTCTCTCCTCTCTCTCCTCCTCCTCTCTCTCTCCCCTCTTTCTCTCCTCTCTCTCTCTTTCTCTCTCTCCTCTCTCTCTCTCCTCTCTCTCCCCCCCCTCTCTCTCCTCCCTCTCTCTCCCCCCTCTCTCTCCTCTCTCTCTCTCTCTCTCTCTCTCTGCTTTACCTGCCCTCCAAGCACTTCGAGTTTGTCCTCTAGATTGTTAGCCCTTCAGTTCTGCATGAAATGCAATGATTGGCAAATCTAATGTAATCATTGGCTAATCTAATGATGTTGATATCCGGAGCTGCAGTAAAATTCCCAGTGAAATGAAGTGTGACAATCAACGAAATAAATCCTTGTCTATATCTGTGTACTGCAAGCCACTCGCTCGCCGTTCGCCGCATCCCCTCTCACGCCATGACGTCATCGGGGTAATGTATGAATAAAGCAACGAACACATTTCCACCCCATAAATCGTATTAAGTATATGGTGCTAGCCCCACATGTTAGACCCACTGACCGTGGATGGACGAAGTGATCAGTATCTCTCCGGCTACCCTTCACGGGACATGTCCTGGTATTCGGAAAAAAAAGGGGGGGGGGTAAAACTGGCATTACTGCATATAGTAACTTGCAGTGGCAAGCTGGGATGGGGGGGGGGGGGGTAAAAATACATTACTGCATATAGTAACTTACATTGTAGGGCGGGGATTGGGGGGTGAGGGATAACCCCCTGGCTTAATACAAGACATAGTAACTTGCAGTGTAGGACGGGGATAGGCGGAAGGGTGTGGGGAAGTGGGGTGGAAGGGGAGATGTTTTTATGCTGGGCGTGTTGTTGTTGTAGCCGCTGTGCCTGTTATGGCAATCAATGCCTAGCACAGCTACAGCCTCCACCAGTTTGGTTTAGCTACTCTGTTGCTCACCACTTTAACCCATCACTTGCCAGCCGTGACTCCACGTAACCCTGATGTGGATAAGCGACCATTCCACACTTTTATGTGAGGTCTTCCACAGTCTAGCGATGGGTCTGACATCTCATCTTCTGGTGATAGGGCTTATCCTACCCCCCTAATCTTGTGACAGATTAGTGATTACATCTCATCTCCTTTTGATAGGGCTTATCCTACCCCGTTACACTTGTCATAGATTATATCTCATCTTCTGTTGATAGGGTTTATCCTACCCCTCTACACTTGTCATAGATTACATCTCATCTCCTGTTGTTAGAGCTTATCCTACCCCGCTACATTTGTCATAGATTACATCTCATCTTATTTTGATAGGGCTTATCCTACCCCGCTACACTTGTCATAGATTTCATCTCATCTCCTAGTGATAGGGCTTATCCGACCCCGCTAATCTTGTGACAGATTAAATCTCATCTCCTGGTGATAGGGCTTATCCGACCCCGCTAATCTTGTGACAGATTAAATCTCATCTCCTTTAGATAGGGCTTATCCTACCCCGCTACACCTGTCATAGGTTACATCTCATCTCCTGGTGATAGGGCTTAGCCTACCCCTCTAATCTTGTGACAGATTGCATCTCCTCTTCTGTTGATAGGGTTTATCCTACCCGCTACACTTGTCATAGATTACATGTCATCTCCTGTTCATAGGACTTATTCTACCCCGCTACACTTATGACAGGTTACATCTCATCTCATAATGATAGGACTTATCCTACCCCGATACACTTGTGACAGATTATATCTCATCCCCTGTTGATAGGGCTTATTATACCCCGCTACACTTATGATAGGTTACATCTCATCTCATAATAATAGGACTTATCCTACCCTGATACACTTATGATAGATTACATTTCATTTCCTGTTGATAGGGCTTATCCTACCCCGCTACAATTGTGACAGATTACATCTCATCCCCTGTTGATAGGGCTTATTATACCCCGCTACACTTGATATATAAACCAATATTCACCACAATCGATTAAACGCACATTAACTATAATAGCTGCTATACACGCACTTTGATCATAGCTGTCAATGATGCACGACACTCAAGAGAGTCACAGCACATTCATAAATGAATGTTTAGGTTAAAGATTAAAGTGGAGAGAATCGACTTCATTGCACCGAGTTGCGCCCTATCTCCCTCGGTATCTACTCGTGGAACGGCAAGTAACCTACCCAGCCTCTCTGGGTGACCGGAAACATTGCATGGATAATTTAGGCGGCCCTAGTCTGAACACGGAGCCACCACCTTCAGGGCGCTAGACAGATGGCTTAACCACTTGGCTACGGAGACTTTAACCGCTTCAAAGACAGCAAATATCTGGCTTCATACAAGACAGCAAACATCTAGCTTCGTACAAGACAGCAACCATCTGGCTTCATACAAGGTAGCAACCATCTGGCTTCATACAAGACAGCAAACATCTGGCTTCATACAAAACAGCAACCATTTGGCTTTATACAAGACAGCAAACATCTGGCTTCATACAAGACAGCAACCATCTGGCATCATACAAGACAGCTGAATGAGAGGAGGAGAAGGAGAAGTAGTGGTATAGAAGACTGAATAGTGGAATAGGAAATCGGCAATTACATATTAAACAGCATAAATATGCTGAATAATTTATGCAAAAGCAGCGAAAACAAGTCACAGAATAATTGCCTGGGATGCATTACTCAAGCTACAATCAATGACAGCGATGTTTGTGATGATTATCTCCCCTGACAATCTAATGGCGTTTCTTTGTGCAGGATAGAAAGCAATTTGTTGACAAGCAATTCAGTTAGCCACGATAATATCCCCGGAATGTTAGACCGCACCACTGAGGCACAGAAACGGAGCTCGTTTTTATAAGGTGATTATATTCACCATGGATTTGTTAAATTACATTGTCTGTGATGATACCATTTTATATTCTCCTGCTGCTTCTTCTCGTCATCGTCGTAGTTCTTATTATCGTTGTGGTAAAGTCTATGTCAAGAGACGGAATGGCTAAAAACTCTGGCCACATACAAATAGATAATATGACCATTAAAAGAACGGAAACATACAAATACCTGGGTACAATCTTCAACTGCTCCAACATCATAAGGGAAGAAATACAAACTAGAATCAACTCTGGAAATAAGATATACTATGCACTACAACATCTACTAAAATCAAAGGCGCTATCTCGTAACACCAAAATCACAATATACAAAACACTGATCAGACCAGTTGTGCTGTATGGCTCTGAAACCTGGAGTACAACGAAAGGAGACGAAGCCTTGTTACAAACCTTTGAGAACAAAATTTTAAGACGCATCTTTGGACCCATTAGGGATACACAAAGTGGAGAGTGGAAAAGAAGAAGTAACAAAGACATTTATGATTTGTTTAAGTCCCCGCTAATCACTGGTATCATGAAGGCTAATAGACTACAATGGCTGGGGCATATAGAAAGAATGGAAGATAATAGGGAAACAAAACTCGCTTACACTCAGGAAATAAATGACCGTAGACCCCGAGGTAGACCAAGAAGGCGGTGGAGAGATAATATACATACAGACCTACAAGCACTTGGAATCAACGACTGGCAAGAGAAGGTCCACCAGAGAGACGAATGGAGACAGATTGTATTTGCAGCAAAGAACCTCAATGGCTCGGAATGCTGAAGAAGAAGAAGAAAGTCTATGTTGATTGTTTTCGTCTGTTTTCAGCAGCGGTGCCATATTTGCGACAAATGCAACTGCTTCACCAAAGTAGGGCTGGCATGATGGAAGTACCAACTCGGTGTTGGCTTACATGCATGCTGCTGGTCCTTTCTTACATGCTAATGGAGCACAGACTCAGTGTTGGCTTACATACATGCGGCAGGTCTTTTCTTACATGCTAATGGAAGCCCCGACTCAGTGTTGGCTTACATACATGCGACAGGTCCTTTCTTACATGCTAATGGAAGCCCGACTCAGTGTTGGCTTACATACATGCGACAGGTCCTTTCTTACATGCTAATGGAGCACAGACTCAGTGTTGGCTTACATACATGTGGTAGGTCCTTACATACATGCTAATGGAGCAGGACGTGACCATCAACCCCAAGTTCATGTTCCAGGCCTTGCTACGTTCAGTAGTTAGCCATTGCTTTCAGAACGAGAAGTCAACGTTTAAGTTACACTTAAAGCCGAAGTGAGGAAAGAACCCTCTACTTCCCCACCTGCGCACTGGAAGTTGAAGAGAAGCGTTCTTATGCTTTCGGTCACGCAGAAATTCTCGGTGTATGCTGCCCTCCATATTATTTAGGGGTAACATGAACTGCCCTACAGAGGAATTGGATACGTGGTTACGGGTTTGTGCTTCATTACGAGCCTCAAGGGCAAAAGAAAAAGACATAGCACGATGATGGCAAAGTGAACCTCAGTGTATGCCAGACAAAGAATGTAAGGGGACATCACAGAATGTAAGGGTACATCACAGGATGTAAGGGTACATAGAATATAAGGGGACATCACAAAATGTAAGGGTACATAAAATGTAAGCACTCAGTGTATGTAGGACATCATTGAATGTAAGGGTACTGTGATGGAAGCGTCAGTACTCAGTGTATAAATCAATGTATTATCAGTGTACTCCAAATAAGAGTACAGGAGGAATGGAGAATAACAGTCGGAGATGTTTGTGAACATATCTCCTGGGGATCCTCCCCTCCCCCCCCCCATCCCCACCCCCGCAACTTTCCAGTCAGAGACGGATGTTGTACTCCTATTTCCACATTGCAGATGTCAACGTCAGATTGGCCATTGTGTTCAGTCCTGCCAGAATGACATCATTTGTGGCATTTGCTTCTCAGCGGAAGCCATATATATGTAACAGGAAAAATGAATATAAAGGATAGGAGGACATAAGTTTCCTAATCTTGGGTGCTCAAAGACAAAGAAGCGCAACACTGACTTTTAGTAGGCCAGAGAAGAAAAGATAATAAGAAGAAAGAGAAAAAGAGCACCTTATATATTCCCTCCAGTTAACAAAAGAAAGGGATAGAAAATTAGACAGAAGATTTCCAGGAGTTCTTTGAGCGGGGGGTATACTGTTGTATACCCCAGATAAAAGATCACACTGTAGGACTGTAACAACATCAATGAATGGGACCGACAATAACCAACGTTACTGGGACAACAAAGACTAAACATAATACAACAGCAAAGACTAGATAAACAAGGTAAAACAATACGCATCAGTCTTTATTTTGTCCAATACTGTAGCACATATTCATAACTATGCGGATGACAAAGTGTGGTTACTTATGGACAAGACAATCAACACTCTACATCACTGACATTCATATAGGCAGTCTGCCGCATATAGCCAGACCTCTGCCTGTTGTGGCCGAGCCTACAGAGTACTCCTAAGACTCTGCTACGATACCTATACAGCCGGCTGACCAGGACTGGACAACAGGACAACAGTGTGAAAGGTTGAACCAGGAACTACACCTTTAACCACGCAGTAACAAACTAAGGTATGGAAAGCTCGACTATGGGATCAGTTGGGAGGGGAGGTGGAAAATGTGAGGTAAGGGAAAATGGGGGGTAATTAAGGACCCAGGGTTGTTCCCTTCGGCAGGAATCACATCCTGCAATCAAAGTAAACAACCAAAAACATATTTAACAACTGTTAAATATTACTACTATATTAACAACAACTTAAAAACTATAAAATAACTGCCTATGAATTAATAATATACCAATACACCCATTCAGACACAGTCTGTCACATTATTCACACTGGCCAAGTTAAGCCCTGCACCTGCAACATACATGGGGACAGTTGGACATCACATCTCAACATCAAGTGACACAACAACAATATCATGATGCGGGTGACAGCCAGACACATGCTGTATACATGGCCTCAATGAGACAAACATTGTTTGAACCTACCCACACAGTTTTTACATATAACATGACATGTCAATAGAATGGTAGCAAATCAATAAATGGTCAGAATAACTAACAGCATATTATTTCTCATGGTGGCCAAACACAGCATTCAATATGTAAGAGAATACTGCACCAGCTACCAATTATTAAACTACATATCTGTCCACATTTAGAAGCTATCTACACATAACAATAACACACCCTATTGATCTATAGTTACAGCTCAAAGGCACTTCCGAGGTTTATTTAGCAGCATAATTAACTACACCAACACATATTCCTGTACATATAGATGTTACTTACACCCAACAGGAACTTCTTATTTTAGCTAAAACACTAATCTTGGCCTTTGTTTACATTCTCCGTTTTTAGCTGCCTGCCAATGCTAGCAGTAAAAAACCAACGGGCGATCTATTAATAGGTATGGCCTATTCGCTGTTTCCGTTTTATTTGGGGGAGGTCTCATTTACATCCTTCACAAAGCCTTAACATTATTCTAACACCTATCTCTTAACTTCAACAACTATTCTAATTATCTGTTACTAAACCTTAGGCCATTAACACATGCGGGGCTAGTTATGACCCAAATTTCCTACATTCGTTAATAAAAGCAAGCAATTTGATTTGCAAACATACCTCAACCATCGTGCACCAGTGTTCCAGCAGTAATGTTTCTGCGAGCCATATTCTGCGGGCTCTTCACTGTCCTATTTGTTTCACAGGTCTATGCACCTGAATTAATATATTTGGCACCACCTGGTTAGCGCTGGTCACACACACGCACACAGTTCCCGACTGGAGATGTTGTGAGGGGGACGATCACCTTCCCCTCTCTGCTTGTTGTCAGTGCGGCCTTTGGCCGCTGAGGCCACTCCAGCACTGAATCCCCAGGGCAAAAATGCGCGCTCAATTTTTAACCATGATCCTCCAGCTGCAGGGGAGGGGTTTCTTGTCATTGCATCAGCCAAACATCCTGTGGAGCCGTGTCGTGTCACGCAGGCTTCATATATATCGCAATGACATATCCATACATGCCGCTATTATCCGGCCAGAAGTACACATAAGTATTTGCCATTAATCCAAAGGTTCGTTGGTGATTTTATCGGTCAAACATTTCGGCCGCTTTCTAACGACTTTGTTTTTTAAATGTTATTTTACTGGTTAGTTTCTTGTAAATATCACAATTTCTGGTCATATAATTGCTACATTGAATGTTTGTTATTGGTATCGGCACCCAGGTCGAAAAAGCCTGAATTGGTACCAGGACATGTCATGGAAAGTAAAGGTGGCGGGGTTGATAGTAACAACATCAAGCACCGAGTACAGACTGGTCCATACAAATATTCGGCTACCACCATATACCAAATGCGCGTTAAGAGTGGAAAAGAAACTATACTTTTATTACACCAGTGACGGATGATGTTATTTCAAAGTCAACTTTCAGTGTGTCGAGGTGCTGTCTTCGTGTGATTGTGTAATTATGACAGCTGAAGGCGGATACAGGAAATGTAATGCTATTCTACTAGACCTCCAGGCACGCGGAAAGCTGAGTTAGTAGCGTGTCACGCTAACGGTTTGTGATCGTTCGACGTCCATGGCGAGGTAGTGCAGAGCAGTAAATAACTGAAGAATAAATACAACTGGCAAATTGACAGTATCAATTGGGCTAGGCGACGATCTCGCAGAGAAATAACAAATGCGGACCGTAAAATAAACTACAGACAATACTAGCGTATCCCCGAATATTGTAACAGCTCGTCATTGACGCGAACGTAGTGGGAACAGTATATGAAAGGAAACAGAGAAAAGTGCGGCACTACTTATATACACATAACCTTTGAGATGCAGTATATAAGTATGGTTTTTACTGTCTCAACCATATTCGCACCTCCCAGTCAACTTCTGCATCATCCGCGAAACATTTATTATCTATTTAATAAATATGATTTTTGAATTAAAACAAGCCACTCTGCCGAAGCATGCATGTACAGGTATCGGCAGTATCGGACATTGGAAAACACAAAATAGTTTATCTAAAATATACGGAGGTTAAAATATTAATGGAAAAAAAAATGTGATTGTAAATGAACACAATATATACAAGGATAACATGTTGATAATGTTGAATCAGAAACACTCACAATCAATGTGAAGCACTGCCAGTACTGAAGCAGAAGTGGAAGATGCTATACAACACACGAGGACAGGTAAATCACCGGCCTAGATAACACCACTGTTGAAGAAATTAAGCTATTGGTGAATTAGGTACAGAAGAATAACATTGTTGAATGAACATCTTTAATACCAGAGTACCTGATGATCTCTTGAATTCTATTGTCTACTAAAGAATATGCTTGCAACGGATTGTGAAGAACATCGCATCTATTAGTTTAGTGAGGCATGTGATTAGAATCCTGATGCGAATTATGAGAATAATAAGAAGTAAAATACAATCAGAAATATGGTATAAGCAGTGCAGATATGTAAAAAATAAAGGCATAAACAATGCTATATACACATACATTGAGAACACGTACAGAAAGAACGACTGACATGAACAGAGATCTACATTTGTCTCTGTCTGACTAAACCAGGTCTCCGTGGTGAAATGACTCACATGAACAGAGATCTACATTTGGTTTGACTGACTACATGAATCTCCGTGGTGAAATGACTGACTACAATAGGTCTCCGTGGTGAAGTGAATGACTACATGAGGTCTTCGTGGTGAAGTGACTGACTACATGATGGTCTCCGTGGTGAAGTGACTGACATGAACAGAGATCCACATTTTGTGTCTGACTGACTACATGAGGTCTCCGTGGTGAAGTGACTGACTACATGAAGTCCTCCGTGGTGAAGTGACTGACTACATGGTGTCTCCGTGGTGAAGTGAATGACTACATGAAGTCTCCGTGGTGAAGTGACCGACTACATGAAGTCTCCGTGGTGAAGTGACTGACTACATGAAGTCTCCGTGTGAAGTGACTGACTACATGAGGTCTCCGTGGTGAAGTGACTGACTACATGAGGTCTCCGTGGTGAAGTGACTGACTACATGAGGTCTCCGTGTGAAGTGACTGACCATGAACATAGATCCACATTTGTGTCTGACTGACTACATGAGGTCTCCGTGGTGAAGTGACTGACTACATGAGGTCTCCGTGGTGAAGTGACTGACTACATGAGGTCTCCGTGGTGAAGTGACTGACATGAACAGAGATCCACATTTGTGTCTGACTGACTACACCAGGTCTCCACGGTGAAGTGACTGACTACATGAGGTCTCCGTGGTGAAGTGACTGACTGCATGAGGTCTCCGTGATAAAGTGACTGACATGAAATAAGATTTACATTTATGCCTGACTGACTACACCAGGTCTCCGTGATGAAGTGACTGACTGCATGAGGTCTCCGTGATAAAGTGACTGACATGAAATAAGATTTACATTATGCCTGACTGACTACACCAGGTCTCCGTGATGAAGTGACTGACTACACCAGGTCTCCGTGATGAAGTGACTGACTACACCAGGTCTCCGTGATGAAGTGACTGACTACACCAGGTCTCCGTGATTGAAGTGACTGACTACACCAGGTCTCCGTGATGAAGTGACTGACTACGCCAGGTCTCCGTGATGAAGTGACTGACTACACCAGGTCTCCGTGATGAAGTGACTGACTACACCAGGTCTTCTGGTGAAGTGGCTGACTGACTACACCAGTTCTCCGTGGTGAAGTGACTGACTGAATACACTAGGTCTCCGTGATTAAGTGACAGACTACACCAGGCCTCCGCAGTGAGATTACTGACTGCACGAGGTCTCCGTGGTGAAGTGGTAAAACCCGTCTGCTGCTGGCTCCGAGGGTCCATAGGTTTTTTTCCGGACTCCGCCACTGGGTTCATGGGTGAAATTTTCTTGAACATTCCTGAGGGTCGTCGCGGCAGCAGTGGAGTTCGTGCTCTGTGAGACGCTTTCGGTAGGAGGGTCTGGAGGAAAGAGACCGGGACATATGGGATAAAACCCGGGGGCAATGAAGTCGATTATCTAGCCTAATTTGCTTGCATCGCCCGTCCCTATTTCTTGACGTTGCAATCCCCACCAGCCCTGTTGTTAATCTAGTGATTTGCTGGACAAATTTGCATTCAGTCATTTGCAATTGCTTACTAAGAGAGAAGCTATACACCTTTTGTTTGTGGGTAAAGCTCATTGTACTGAACAGAACACAGAAGAAGAACCAACGGCGAATTACACCATTACAGAATTTCTCTTTGCGGACAATCAAGCACTAATAGAAAAATCAGAAGCAGAATTACAGTCCACATAAATAGCCTAAACGAAGTCTGTAAGGCGAATAACACGAAAATTTGCATAAGTATAACAGAGGTAATGACAATAACCAAAAATGAACAAACAAGACAGTTTCATCAAAAAAAGAACACCCCCCCCCCCCCCCCCCCCCCCCCCGAAACAAGTAAAGAGCTTCAAGTATTCTATCATAAAACGGCAGATCAGAAGACGAGACTGAAAATAGATGTATTAATGCAAACCAATTCATTTGACAAATGGCACCAATACTAATGAAGAAAAACGTAAAAATAGATACTAAAAAGCACTCTACAACACAATATTCCTATCACCTCTATGCTACTAATGACATACCTGAACAATGACAGAAACAGAAAAAACAAAATATTACAACAATGAAAATGAGATTCGTGAGAAAAATACTCAATGCATCAAGTGTAGAAAAAGTCAGAAATGAAGTAATCATGACTAAAATGAGGTTTATAGTAGAGCTAGTTTTCATCAGAAAACAGCAAGTTAAATGGTTTGGCCATATAACAAGGCTACCAACTAACAGTAGACCACAAGAAGCAGTGATGTACAGACCAAACGGATCCAGAAGAAGAGGTCAACCATGTAAACGGTATATGGTTCATATATATATATATATTTTATTTTATATATATATATATATATATATATATATATATATATATATATATATATTTTTGGTTCGGTCTCTTTCCGCAGGGCGGTCTGCTGAAAGCGTCGCAACAAACTCCTAAGCTCCAGCGACGACCATCAGAGTCTCCGAGAAAAAAAGCACCTGTTAACCGAACGAAGTGGCCGTAATCGAACCCACAACCCCCAGAGAGAGAGAGAGAGAGAGAGGAGAGAGAGAGAGAGGGAGAGAAGAGAGGAGAAAAGAGAGAGAGAGAGAGCGGCAGGTGGCGTAAGCACTTCGCCAAGGAGACAATACAATTAGAGACAAAGAACAAGACAAATGTTGGATATTGTGAAAAATGTCAATACCAAAAAGTAGAAAAACAAAAACATGTATTGGCAAAGAAGTACAGCCGTGATAATGAGCAACCAATTGTGACATTTTCAACACATTAAAAAGGGTATTAGACAGGGTTGTGTACCATTACCCGATATGTTAAAAATTTACAGAGCAGTAGTAATGAGATGCAGACAAGACACGCCAGGAAAATCAGCTGATGGACTTATGTAAATACCTTTGTGTTATGCTGGTGACATGGGTTTGGTCACAGTTACAATAAAGGAGAGTCATCATTGCAACAGAAAGTCAAAACAAAGGACTTAGTCTGAATAGCAGAAAAACAGAAGTAATGGTAATTACAATAAAAAACACGTATTCCCAAATGTAATATCAGAGTGAATGAAACCAGTCTGAAACAAGTCAACGCATTAATGTATTGTCATTATAGGTGAGGACAAGAGTTCTTAAGAGCTATCTTGAGCCAATCCTGGTGTACGGATGCCAATCACGGACAATTAGCAGACACGTAAGGAATTATATGGAAGCTTTTAGTTGTATAGAAGAATGATGAGAGCACCAATGACGCATAGACAGAGTAATGATGATATCTTGAAAGCAGTTAACCCACAAAGAAAAACCGGTTACTCTCATCAGAAGTAGACTGTCTATATTATGTGATCATGCCCCGACAAGGGGGAAAAGCTGAAGAACCTCGTGACAACGGGCAAGTTGAGTGGAGGACAGACAGGGAGAAATCAAACTCAACAATCCCCAACAGTTTGTCATCGTGCAATGGAGGAACATCATTGGCAGGACACGAGGCAGACTGTTGTGGACAGACATGATTACCAACGTCATATGCTTGCAATTGTGTTTATAATATGTAAAAATTTTCTCGAGTTGTTAATAGGGGCGATCTGAAAGTTTGTTCGGTTTGTCTGTACTCATTCTTTCTCCGGTTAGTTTAATTAATCCTTACATTAGCGAACGAAAGAAGAAGAAAAACCCCTTACATTGTCTATATATATAAAACAGAGTGTATGTGGCCTTGTGTTTGTGGTTAGCTATGTATTGGATGCGTTCGATAACGGTACATCCGATTGAGATGAAATTTTCTACACGTCTTCCTTTCATTCCTGTGCAACCGACTATAATAGTTTCATAGTGTAAAATCTTCTACTTATTTAATAACATTTACTTTTTCATTTTTCATATATAATTTCTATATAGCAGGGGGACTTCACTCTAGAAAAGTTATTTCAAGGGCATAACTTTTAATAACATTTCTATATACTTTATAGTCATATTGTTGGACTTACTTGCACTATTGTTAAACTCTTTGTCTATAGTTATTTTCAGGCATATGAGTTATAATAAATAATGATATAATCTTTAAGGCATTTTCAAAGTTTTCATAAAAATAATGCATAATGCATAACATTGTAACCCATCTTTTTCTGCTTAAAGAACTTATCAACTGTCATGTCGGTGATTAAAAACAGTTTTCATTAAAAATAATGAATGGTGTGTGGAAGGAAATTCTTTTAAGTTACTGTGCGCCAGGAGCTGGGCGAAACCACGCCGGGTCAGATAGATAGACAGACAGACAGATAGTCGGGAACGGAAGCTTATTTGACTACTTATATGAATTAAATGACATGCTCCCCACCAGGGACTGGGTGAAGCCGGGCCGGGTACAGACAGACAGACAGATAGACGACAGACAGATAGTGGGAACGGGAGAGGCTTATATGACTACGTATATGAATTAAATGAGATGCTCCCCACCAGGGAACTGGGTGAAGCCGGGGTCAGACAGACAGACAGACAGATAGACAGACAGACAGATAGTCGGGAACGGGAGAGCTTATATGACTACTTATATGATTAAATGAGATGCTCCCCACCAGGGACTGGGTGAAGCCGGGCCGGGTCAGCCAGACAGGCAGAAAAACAAGCAGACAGACAGACTGATAGATAGATAGACCCCCCCCCAGGGCTGGGCGAACCCGGGGCCCGGGGTCAGCTAGTATCCATATTGGGGGACTGTGGGTTCGCCCGAACGTGCCTGCGGAGAAATGACAGATCAAATATCGTGTGAAAAAACACTAGAGTTTCCCAACAGTCTGCCGCACATATTTCATGTTGGAGTTTTCTACCCTGTGGCACAAATAAAAACTATTAGTTCGAAATAGGTCTACACACACAACATAGTTACATCGTATTATCTTGCTTTTCCTGTCCTCTATTTCTTCCTAAATTTTTCCCTTTCTTCTGGCCTCCCTTTGTTGCTGGGTATGTTTCTTTGTGAAAACCAAAAACATGTTAGCGCGCATCTTCAAACACACGATGACTACATGTTCACAGCGAGTCATATCCAAACAAAAGCCGTCTCGACGAGCTGCTAAGCACATTTCAAACCCCAAGCAGGCGATCTGTCGCAGCCGCAGATTTTGGGTTTCATCAACTGATATTTCTTCACACGAGACCCCGGGGCTGTAGCCGACCCAAATGTTGTATCAAGTGGCACATACTAGCCCCCAAATGAAATATCAGCATTGTTGGGAAAAATGCCTGAAACTACAGATTACTTAACGGACAGATATCTGAATATCGTTGCTTTCAAACGGACAAACAACATAACAACGCTGCTTTCAAACGGACGCACAATATAACAACGTAGCTTTCAAATGGATAAACAGCTATGCAAAAATACTTTAAATAAACAGCAAATACCGTAGCTGTAAACATATAAACAGCATAACAATTTAGCTTTTAAAAAAAAACAGCATAAAAAACGTAGCTTCTCAGATATATTGCCAGATTTGGAACAGTACCATTCTCCGACAGATCGGGGCCATTACCAGTCTCAGATATATCGGAAAAATGCCAGTCTCTGACAGATCAGTACTGTCTGTCTCCCCTATATTTCTACAGTACTGGTTTCAGATATATTGTTGCAGCGCCCAGTTACCTACTAAATGGCACAATATTCTGACAGACTGGGAAGTACAAGATGACGACAGGTGACACAGCACTAGTTTCAGACATGTCGGTACAATACCGACTCCTGACCTGTTAGTACAGTATCAGTTTTATACGTTAGAAAAAAAACAATAGTACGGTTTGGAAAAGAGTCACGATGACCATCCCAAAGGTAAATTAGAGAATGCAGTATTTAGATACAGCGAATGATACGCAAATGGCTGCCACAACAAGAGATAGCTAATAATCACTAGCAAAATTATACACAGATGTTTTTCCCGTGCTTGACCAATATATCATGTGAGAACTAACTTGTGCGTCTCAGCACACCGAAAAGGTCTGTAAACTGGCCCCCAACTACGTGTCAGCGTTTGGCTGATACGGAAGCTGCCCAGCTGGTTTCTATACCCGTGTCATTGACATCCATGCAGATACAGAACGACAATGTCCGTTCATACACAGGGGGAGCCGCGATAGCATGCTTGCTTGCCGTCTGACGGGCATGAGTTCGAATTCACGTCGAGGTGGTTTCAAAAATAAGCCTGGGCTCCCAGTTGACCCAGTCTGAAATTGCTATCAGAAAAAATTATCCGAAGTAAAGGCATCCCGCGTTATTTTATCACATCACTGCCAGTGCCGTGTGGTCTATGAGTATATGATAACCCGCCCGCACAAACGGCAAGGGAGACGGGTCTCCTGCTTGACTTTCCTAATACACGTGACTTCTCCAACATACACGTGACTTCTACCCCACGCACGTGACTTCTGCCCACATACACGTGACTTCTACTACACACACGTGACTTCTGCTACATAACCCTGACTTCTGCTACACGCACGTGACTTCTACCCCACACACGCGACGTCTACCCACACGCACGTGACTTCTGCTACATACACGTGACTTCTACTACACGCACGTGACTTTTGCTACATACACGTGACTTTTACTACACGCACGTGACTTCTGCTACATACACGCGAGTCTATTACACGCATATGACTTCTGCTACATACACGTGACTTCTACTACACGCACGTGAATTCTATACATGCACGTGACGTGTACTACACACACGTGACTTCTACCACATGCACGTGACTTTTACCAAATACACACGACTTGTACTACATATACGTGACGTCTACCACACACACACGTGACGTTTACTACATACACGTGATGTCTACTACATACACGTGACGTCTACTACATACACGTGACTCTACTACATACACGTGACTTTT
>JACEFZ010023294.1:52500-144428 GCA_014155875.1 Cepaea nemoralis
TGGCATTCCAGCCTTCCCTTGCCGCCTGTCTGGCGTGTCTAATTGAAACGTGACCTAGCCTCATGCAGGCAGTCTGACTGAAGCCTCCCACATGGCCGTCTAGTCTGGCACTGAGGTAAGTGGTTGCTTGCTTAACCTGTCCCCGACAGATATTGGCCATAGCACAATATTTATTACACACAGGCGTCCCATTGGATAAATAAGACAGAGTGTATGTCAAGTTAATAATTTGTTTACACTAGATCCGTCACTGCGGCATGAGCTCTTCCATTCTGCAGCATTCGTTTATCCGTGATTATAACTGGGAGTGCAGGCAGGCCTGGTCGTGTCTGCGATATACTGAACTAAGCAGGGACACGGAATTGTAAAATGTCAGAAGTGTTCCTGACTAGCAGCCAGAGAAATGTGTGCATTGAATGACGGGTCTCCGATTTGTGTTGAACTGACCAATCCGCAACTGAATCGGTCTTTTATGTGTGTTCAATAAGCTGTCAATAAAAATCATCCGTTCCACGATGTGTCTTCGGTTTAGTGTCTTTCAGACTTTAAATATTCCTTCCTCTCTAAAAAAAAAAAAAGACACACACACATGCGCGCTCGCGGGCATATGATGTTTTTTCCCTACTAAAGAAAATTCATTCATGCACAGATACGTAACCAAACCTTTCAACGTACTATTGCCTAGAAAATCGCAAACAGTCATTCAATGCAGGGTTTGATTATGACGTCCTGTAAAGGCCTAACTTTAACAGGCAGATATTATGTTTGTCACCCTCTCTAGACACCCATGCATGGTGTTTTGTAGTGAAGCCGTAGAGTTTCAAAAACATCTAACTATTCGTGTGATGGGTTTCTTTTCTTTCTGTATAGTCAAACCGATGCTTAGCACATAAAGCAGTGTTAGAGAACGATGCTTGGCTTTAGCTTCACTTGAGTAATGGTGATAGTCATTCACATATTTCGTTTTTGTCTGCCATCTTATTTATACTTCTTTTCTGCCAGAACGGCGAGAATGGACATGTGAACACATTAAAGACACGGAGACGTATAGAGTTACATCAGCCTTATTTTTCAAGCCAGGCTCTGTTGCATCTGGAGGCTTCTTATGACATGTGTTATCTTTAGATGATCACTGGCAATTAGTTTGTGTTGTTAAATAAATAAATACAACCAACATTCACGCTGAGGATGAGTAGACTGCATTCAAAGTTGCGCTTCTCATCGAACACCTGGGTGTACGCACCTGGACATGCCGAAGTTAATTGTTGAACGCGTAGACCAGCTGGCAAATAATGCACCAATACAACCGGGAAGAAGCATGGACAGGGCTGATATCATCAATGCAGTACGGACTCGGCTGGTGGATACTGCTGAGACCTTTGCCCTAACTCCACTACACGAACTGGGAGCGATGGTATCCCGTGTGTTGCCGGGGCCATAAGGGAAGCAAAGAATAGCAACACTGCAGCCTACCACGCATGTCGTAAGAGGCGACTAAGGAGGCTTGATGGTTCCGTCGCCCTGCTACTGAGTGAGTGCGTGGCGCGACACTGTGAGCTGTGAGTTTCGTGTGAAATGCTTTTGAATCTGCCCGAGGTTTTTTGGAACTGTGACTGCATGTTCGGAGCGATGGCAGATGGCTATGTCCCAGAGTTGACCGGTTTTTGCCTTATGCAGAAATGCGTGGCTGCTGGGCTTCTGGTTGACTGCCACTGCCATCGACGATGAACTGTATTTCGTGGACTGTGGGGTGAACATCTAGGAAACATCCAGATGGGAAAATGACTGCCGATTCCATCAGAGATAAACTGGGTGTTTCGTGGGGACTATTGTGTTGACATTCTGGCGGCAGCATTATGCACAGTGTATCTGTGCGGGCTGTTGTTTGTCGAGACTCCTGTCTTTTCCACTTTTCACATTGGGCAGTGGGGAGGCGTTTTGTGTGATATTCACTGGCACAGGAACGGAGCATAATGGGACGACCCGTTGCTGTGAAGTTGGAACTGCGACTAACTAACTAACTAACTAACTAACTCGCGTCAATGCAGTCTTCCAGGTTAAAAGAAGATATAATAAGCACATCGTCATCTGAACAGGAGAAGAAATATTATGGGATGGCTGCTGCATCGCATGACTGGGTACATATGGGGCTGCTCAATGTGCAGTGACGTTCAACATAACATAACATAACTTAACATAACACAATACCATAAACTTGTACGATGAGTGGTAGGTAGTGTGTGTTTATCAGTATATAAATAACGAAGAAAAAAATAACAAGACTTGTGATGTTTCTGTTCCTGGCGCTCCAAAACTAACTGACTGGAGGTTAAGCCAACGAGCTAACAGAACCGCAAGAGGTATGTTGTAGTCATTTGTTAATTTACGCTCGTTACCCCTGCGCTAATCTCCAAAGTCAAGGCTGTGACATACTGGAGTAGGTTGGGGATTTGTTCACGTCGCTACATCACACAGTACTTACCGGCATTAGCAACCACTCAATAAAATGGTTATAGTTTGGCTCCTTCATGGTAAACAACTAGTGAAGATTAAATGCCAACTGTGCATTCAAGTAGAGGTCAGCCGAGCTAAGAGGTTTATCGCGCTCGCGCTTAAACTTCCTGTGTGCTGACAGCAGGGTAGTGGGTTACTTCCACACACGGGTCAGGACTTACACGTTAACTTATCGTTCAGAAAGCCATGGGAAACTCGTCATCATGTGCCATGCCGACAAGCGTGGGTTTTGCCATCTTACACGATCACCAAAGTCGTGGATTAGCTCTGTGTTTTCGTCCCCACCATGCAATGTAGTCAAGCCATCCAGATATTTACTTCTCTGCCTTCCCCTTTTTCTTTTCCGTCAATCTTGCCAGTTGTCAACAAGTTCTCCAGTTTATTTCTTTCATTACGTGCCCAAAAATATGAATGTCTACGTCTAATTTCTCTAATCAATTTGCAGTTTTTATTTGCCTCTTGTAGGATTTGCTCATTGGTTTTTCTGTCTGTCCATGGCATTCTTTGCATTTTCCTCAGAAAACACATGTCAACTGCCATTATATGTTTTTTTAGTTTGCCTGCTCATCGTCCACGTTTCACATCCATACACAAGTACAGGTTCTATGCAGCACCTCAACGTTCTTTTTCTCGTTACAACTGCAATCTTTTTATTAATCAGTATGTTTTCAATTTGCAGAAGGCTACCTTTGCCATAGCTAGTTTTGTTATAATCTCTTCAAGGCAAATCCCATAAGATATTTTAAATGTTCGTTGTACCGACTAACTTGTTTAAGAATATCCCCATTTACCCTTAAATTATATTGTGGTATTTCCTTCTTCTTAGTGACGACCATAATCTGTGTCTTCTTACAATTTAATTCTAACGCTAGTTGTTCACTACGTGCAACAAACGCATCTACTAAATCTTGCAGATGTTCATTCATCTTCCTTCAATGTTTTGTCCTCATATTCTCTTTGTCAGAAGATATTCTTTGCATAAATATTATGCAGTCCTGGGGATATTACAAACACTTGTCTCACACTTCTCTTCACATCTACAAGTAACACACACACACACACACACACACACACACACACACACACACACACACACACCGCTGATCTTATTATCGCTTGTTGTTCCCAGCGGAAGCATGTTGTCAGTCTTCTGCCATTGCCATCGTTACGCATTTTATCCAGGCATTTCACTAATTTGTCACGCTTAAGTCTTCCGAATGTCTTTTCTATTTTTCATACAGTGCAGAGAGAGAGAGAGAGAGAGAGAGAGAGAGAGAGAGAGAGAGAGAGAGAGAGAGAGAGAGAGAGAGAGAGAGAGAGAGAGAGGGGAGATGAGAGAGAGATGACAGATGAGAGAGATGATAGAGAGAGATGAGAGAGAGAGTATAGTACTGAGAACATCGGAATAGGTTGCCAACGGAGAGCATTTATAAAACAGACATGCAAATATGAATGTAGACATCATCATCATCATCATGTGCCATGCCGATAAGCATGGACTGTCATGCTTGCCATCTCACACGATCGCCAGAGTGGTTGGTCAACTTTGTATTCCTGTCTCCAGTATGCCATGTTGCCAAGCAATCCAGATATTTATCTCGGTGCCTTCCCATACCCCCCCCCCCCCTCCCGGCCCAACTTTGCCAGCTGTCACCAAGTATTCTAGTTTCAAAACGAACCCAACAAGTCTTGGCTTCCTACACCTAATTTCTGGAATAAGTTTGCGGTTTTCCTTTGCTTCTTGTAGGACTTGCTCATTTGTAATTATTGCGCAAACAAACCCGGAGTGATAGAGAGTGGCACGCGGCGGACACCAACGGAATGGATTGATCAGGAAACTTGGCGACCTGTCCTCGATCTGATATACTTGAAGATCATCATCACCCTGATAATAATACCCTAGTCAAGACACTTCTGTGTCCCACTGTAACGGTTTCCGCCAGTGTTCTCAAAATTAAATATTGCTTCTGTTAACACACGTTTCTTTTGACAACGACACAGATGTTATACCCCAATACGGATTTTATTGTGTATTCTCGCAAGTGTGAACATTATAAGTGTTTTGTATTGTATCTCATAGAACAGATAATTGTCAAATCGGATCACTCACTGGCTTCTGATCCATCGGGCAATGTAATGAACGATTTCAGGTCCTGTGGTATGAGAACTGAATTGTATATTCAGTACATAACTCAGCCAGTTTATTTGCTCCGCGATTCTCGACGATGCTACTGTTTCATTTGGTGTTTTATCACTGTCGGGCCATGTCTTCTCTTCATAGAGTTTGTTGCTTTCTCGGCTTCCCACCTGAGGATACTAATGCCTTCAGTAATTTTAAATGTCGGTTCGTTGCATTGTTTTAATCCTCAAACAATAATTGCATTTATTCGGTCAATCTTTGTGATATCGTTCTCACCAAGAGGTATCTATCCTTACTTGTCTGATACATTCATAGAAAGATATATGCCTTGCTTTAAATGAAGCCTATTTTCTTTAAGTCTTCAGGCATTTACCTTATATGGTGATTCTTTTCTATATCTTCTAAATAAGTTCATATACTTTCAATCAAATTTGTTTGGCCTCTTTACACATAGCTTACTAACCTTTATCTAATAATAAACCTACCAACTTGGACATGATCTACCATTGAACCCTATGAGACACCTGTCAGTCTGTGTATGATGTAGCACTGAAGTTTGCTGAGACACCTGTCTGTCTGTCCATGCTGTAGCGCTGAAACTTGCTGAGACACCTGCCAGTCTTTCCATGATGTAGCGCTGAAACTTGCTGAGACACCTGCCAGTCTGTCCATGATGTAGCACTGAAACTGAGACATCTACCAGTCGGTCCATGATGTAGCACTGAAACTGAGACATCTATCAGTCTGTCCATGATGTAGCACTGAAACTGAGACATCTACCAGTCTGTCCATGATGTAGCACTGAAACTGAGACATCTACCAGTCTGTGTATGAAGTAACACTGAAACTCGCTTAGACATCTACCAGTCTGTGTATGATGTAACACTGAAACTGAGACATCTACCAGTCTGTCAATGATGTAACACTGAAACTGAGACATCTACCAGTCTGTGTATGAAGTAACACTGAAACTCGCTTAGACATCTACCAGTCTGTGTATGATGTAACACTGAAACTGAGACATCTACCAGTCTGTGTATGAAGTAACACTGAAACTCGCTTAGACATCTACCAGTCTGTGTATGAAGTAACACTGAAACTCGCTTAGACATCTACCAGTCTGTGTATGATGTAACACTGAAACTCGCTTAGACATCTACCAGTCTGTGTATGAAGTAACACTGAAACTCGCTTAGACATCTACCAGTCTGTGTATGATGTAACACTGAAACTCGCTTAGACATCTACCGTCTGTGTATGAAGTAACACTGAAACTCGCTGAGACATCTACAAGTCTGTGTATGAAGTAACACTGAAACTCGCTGAGACATCTACCAGTCTGTGTATGATGTAACACTGAAACTCGCTTAGACATCTACCAGTCTGTGTATGAAGTAACACTGAAACTCGCTGAGACATCTACAAGTCTGTGTATGAAGTAACACTGAAACTCGCTTAGACATCTACCGTCTGTGTATGATGTAACACTGAAACTGAGACATCTACCAGTCTGTGTATGAAGTAACACTTAAACTGAGACATCTACAAGTCTGTGTATGAAGTAACACTGAAACTCGCTTAGACATCTACCAGTCTGTGTATGATGTAACACTGAAACTGAGACATCTACCAGTCTGTGTATGAAGTAACACTGAAACTCGCTTAGACATCTACAGTCTGTGTATGAAGTAACACTGAAACTCGCTTAGACATCTACCAGTCTGTGTATGATGTAACACTGAAACTCGCTTAGACATCTACCAGTCTGTGTATGATGTAACACTGAAACTCGCTGAGACATCTACCAGTCTGTGTATGATGTAACACTGAAACTCGCTTAGACATCTACCAGTCTGTGTATGAAGTAACACTGAAACTCGCTGAGACATCTACAAGTCTGTGTATGATGTAGTACTGAAACTCGCTGAGACATCTACCAGTCTGTGAATGATGTAACACTGAAACTGCTGAGACATCTACCAGTCTGTGTATGAAGTAACACTGATGTAACATGATGTGTGATGTACCTCTCTGAGACATCTACCAGTCTGTCCATGATGTAGCATTGAAACTCCCTGAGACATCTACCAGTCTGTACATGATGTAGCACTGAAACTCCCTGAGACACCTGCCAGTCTGTACATGATGTAGCATTGAAACTCCTGAGACATCTACCAGTCTGTACATGATGTAGCACTGAAACTCCCTGAGACACCTGCCAGTCTGTCCGTGGTGTAACACTGAAGCTTACTGAGACATCTACCAGGCGAAACATGACCGCCCATGTTTGTAGGCGTGGCACATGATGATGATGTAAATTATCCTATGTTGTTCTTACCACATTTTACATTCCGACATGAGAACGTGATAAATATGTTTGTTGTTCTGTTGTACGGGGAGACTTACAAATAAATGTATGTCCGGCTGCGTATATACACGGTGTGACTGTAAGTAGAATACGTAAGCTCACTAGGTGGTGACAAATAGCGTCTAAGGTGAAAACACAGCACCAGAAAGGTGCACCTCAAATATAGCAACGACATCGCTGCAGGAGTCCAGCAGTAGGTAATTACACCAACACAGAACATGCATACGTTTGTAATGAAGCTTTATCTTGAATATAGGTGTCAAACATCAGACTGCATCTTACCGAATGATCAATTCTATACACACATACAACGTCGGACCAAAGTGTGGGTGTTGAGCGCAAGCGTGACATTTCTTGTCACCAAAGTAACAGTGGGGACTATTGATCTGATCTACAAGCCCATTTAAGCAATATCGCAGCAATATAACAAATTATGAAGCAACAGTTGATACCGGACCTCCATGCCATGTTTTCTTAGGGGCAGATGTTCAGTGTGAATGTTTTCACGACAATGTTATAGAGATTGTAATGAGAGCTTTCATTCAATCCAGCACTGGGTGTATTCTGCATCATTTTAGTTTGTTACTCTACATGCTTTACCTGCTACACCATTATTCTGTTGCGAATTCAAAGAACAAAGATTTAACACAGGCGTATTTATGTTTGTATTTTAACTCACAGGTTCATGCTGTCTGTTCTAGAAAAGAGTTGTCAAAGAGAGTATCATATGGAAGCTGACCATATGTGGCAATGATCTCATAGATCTAGACTGCACCGCGACGAACGGTACAGACCCATTTGTGTGGATACGTCATCCACTTGCAAACTCCTCAGGTTCATGCTCAATCCAACATCATGTCTTAAATTATTTATAGTTTCCCGCCATTTTCTGTCTCTCTGCACACCTTTGTGCAACACTCCCCCCCCCCCCCACCCTCATGCATTTACCTGACGTATTCATGGACACTGCCACCTGACCTCTGACGCGACCGCGCATCCTCGTACTGCCGCTTACATAAGCTCACTCACTTCCGTCAGCGTTCGTCATTTCATATCAGGGTAAGTACCACATAGTTGTGTCCATTCTTGTCCTTTGTTTTCATTTTGCTTATCGTATCTTAATGTAGTCACTGCAGTGTCATCTTCTTCAATGATCTATGTGTTGTATGTTTTGGTGTTGTTTGCTGAGGGAAGCTTGTCAACGCAAATCCCCTGTTTTCAGTGATTAAGCTTCGTCAAAATGGCCTTCACTCCGTGTTTGTATACAATTTACATTTCCACATCTGTGCCGCAGTTTAACCCATCTTATATATATAGATATATATATATATATATATATATATATATATATATATTATATATATATATATATATATATAATATATATATATATTGCAACCAAAATATAACCAGAAAGCTCAACGAAATGGAAAAACAATGACACAGATACAATACAACCGTTTCATCAAAAATTCTTTGTCAACGGATAAGGGAAAATAAAACAACAAACAGAAACGGGTTCTGTATTCTGTTGACACAGCAGCTTCTCTAAAGGGATCCATGTCTCGTGCTCCCAGCCGCGCTGGTTGTACCTAAATCAAAAGGTCGAAAAACTGCGCCCACTTGAGTGAAATTGGCACTGGAACACCCGTGAATGTTGGAACACGAAAAGGGAAAGTCCTACATACGGAAACATATATACTTTTGTATTAGTGTTTATTTTGGGGTTTAAAATTTTAGGAAAAAAGTTTTATTAGAAACCCCCGCCGGGGGTGCCCCCAGCCATCTCACTGCCGCCCCGTGTATTAACTGTGTGATTTGGGCCCTTTGGGGCCCTGGGTAATTTCTGCGGGCACTGCCACCTAGTCTCTGACATGATCTCCTTTTTTGGCAGGGCACACGGACAGTCACAGACACGTTGGTGCATGCAGCACAATACTTTCAAGTTTTACTACGACATTGACAGTGATCATATGCTGTAATTCACCACAAACATCATCATCATACCCAATGTCATAAACGCAGGCGGTCATGGTATGCCATTCACACGACACTAGAATCTTGGGGCGGCCGTATCTTGGCTCGATGATGCCACTTGGCCGGGCCTCGAGACATTATTCTCTCTTACTTTTTTGCCATCAATGCTTCATTTATCACCAATTTTTCCAGTTTATTTCTTCTACAGTTGATATCTTTTACAGGCGGAGCAGTCAACCCAAGCATTTTTGGCTGCTTGTGATTCCGGGGCAAGTTTAATTCTAGTTTGCCTTTGTTTCTGAACGATCAGCACCATACCATTCATTAAAAAAAAAAAACGTAAGGCGGTTACTGCCAAAACGCCCACAGCTGTGTTTCGAACGCGGTAGGCGGGATTAGAACGTGCCGAAAACTTTCCCAGGAGCAAGCTTCCCCCCAATTGCCTAAACATCTTGACTGTTTAAATCTAATTTCGAAATCAATTTACGGAGTCATTGTTTCTGGTAGAAATTTCTATGGTTTCGTGTCCGTCCCGGTGTCCCTTGATTGTCCCCAGCAGCCACAGTCCACTTCATAAGATTTTTTGGTTCTCTGTTTTTTTTTGCATGTTTCATATATATAACAAATAGATTTATACAGCACCTGGCACTCTTTTTCTTATTGCAAATGGCAGCTTTTATGTTCATCTGTTTTTCATTTGGCAAAAAGCTACCTTTGCAATAATGATTTGCTCTGATCTTACAGGGAATTCCACAAGATATGACTGTTCCCAATGTTGTCTTCATTCACTAGTTAAGAATTTCCCCTTTTCTTGAAGTTAATTGTGGTATTTTTTTTTCTCGGAATCGACCATAATCTGTATTTTCTTACTCTGTAAAGTTTGTCCCAGTTGTTTACCTGAACAATACTCGCACCCCCAGGTCCGCCCTGGTCAAATGGATAAGAACGCGTGTTTTTAAACATCCGGTGTGCTGATGCCGAGATAAGCGGTTCAAACCCCTACACTGGGCAGCTGGGTTAAAATGGCGCCCTTGAATTGGGAGAAGTCTGAGTGGGTTCGCCTGATGGCGAGGGACACTGTTAATAAAGAAAGCTAATCCACACGCAAAATTCAGTAAAAAAACTACTATAAATAGTGTGTATGGACTACGCTTGAGTTCAAATCGAGCGAGCACAAAAAAAAAAAAACACCTGCATCCATTAAATGCTGTAGATCCTGTTCATGGTTCAAAAGAAAAAAAAAGGATCTGGAGACTTGACACATCTCTGTCGCACCTCTCTCTCTCTCTCTCTTTCTCTCTCTCTCTCTCTCTCTCTCTCTCTTCTCTCTCTCTCTCTCTCTCTCTCTCTCTCTCTCTCTCTTTATAGGCCAAGTTGGCCTATTTTATATCAACTGTTATGCAGCGTAATGCTTCCAATATATGGTTTGATAAGTCTAAGTTTGCCCCATCATAGTGTAGATCTGCAGCCGAACACATCTGTAAGACAGGTCTTCCTTTATCGAAATGTCTATGTAGTCAGTGCAGCAAAGATCCAGGTCTTTGTGTATGTCTATCGAACTCTATCCACAATGTTCTCAGCGTGTTAGAATATTACAGTGCTGAATAATCACTGCAGATCAAGATTTGTGGAATTTGATGACATTAATAATCAACTTGTCCTCTACAATGGTCCTTTGACGGTAGCTATTGAGGAGCAGCCGTCAAGTTTCAACTTGAGCTGTCAGGGAAGAAAAGGATAGCACTTTTAAAAACTTGTTATTGCTGCAGGTTATGACAGCAGCGAGTGTTGTTTAAAACAGATCCGCTCTGTGTGGGAAGCACGTATGTATGTAACAGTGCATTTTCCAACACAAACGAAAAGGACAAGAGCTTGTGGAGTGTTGGCTTTTTTGTTGTATGTATTGAGATTTTCTTTGGCGTAGACACTGACGGACACTTCTGTTTTTGGAAGTAGTCAGAATGCCATAAAACTCTACATGAAGAAATGGTAATACATGAATGAACGCATCCTGGTGTTCTTCACTTGAAGCGTTAGTATACGTCATCAGGCTATGATTTTACAATATCATCATCAGCATGTGCCTTGCTAGATGGCGAAATAGTTCGTGTCACTCCAACGTTTTGGTGTGCTGAAAAAAAAAATGACATTCCTTCTCTCCACTTCCTTAGCCCCGCTTTATGTCTTTTTCTTCTTGGAGGAGGGGGGGGGCGACCATGGTCAGACGACTTTAACAACATTCTTTGAACTGACTGGCCTAATGTAATGATGGCATTAGGGATGATAGAGGAAGCCAAGGATACTGGAACTAGAAAAACATGCCCATTCCAGCATTTGAGGACGTGCAATGTTTGGCAGATACATTTTTTTCTTGATAGTATCACTGTAAAATGTTTTATAGAAAACTCTACGAAAGAAATCTGCTGCAACTGAGTTTGGAGAACTTCGCATAATTCGTTTCATGTCCCATGTGACTAAAATATTAATGAGAAGAAAATAATGGGAAGGATACGAAAAAAAAAATAAAACCACATTTCGAATATGGGGGAAATTGGGATTTGTGGAAGGAAAAGGAAAAAGCAATGCCATATACGTTTTGGGAAACATTAACAAAAAAATGATTGAAATGAACAGATCTATTTTTTTATGCTTTCTTGACTACTGTGGGGCATTTGATAAGGAAAAAAAAACGAACAAATGTTTAAAAATTTTGGGAAAAAAAATTTAAACTTTGATAGTAAAGATTTGAGAATAATAAAGAAACACAATGCCCAACAAAGAACAGCCATAAGATTTGAAACCTTTGGGGACATTTTAACACATAAACAGGGTATTAGATAAGGTTATGTGCCCCACACACCCTGTGCAATATTGACAGCGAAACTAAATGAGATCCTTCAAGACACGCCAGAAATCTCAGTAGCTGAGCATCACGTAAACAGTCTGATTATGCTGAGGGCCCATGGTTTGCTCCCTGACAATAAAACGCATTTCCCAAAGGGAATTGATATATATTGAAACAGAGAGTCAAAAAAAAGGAATAATTTCTAAATAATAGAAAATGAGAAGAAAACGGTTATTACAAAAAAAATGTGTGCGTGGTAAATGCAACATCAAAGTCCAAGAAACATTCTTCTTCTTCTTCTTCTTCGTTCATCCGGAGTTTTTTTTCGGATGTGATTGCGTTGTGCCTGTTTACAGCAGAGCTGCGTTCTTGCGCCGTTAGGCCGACACATCCGACTTCTGCGGGCATTTGTTGACCGGGTTAACCTTCCCGGGGGTTTCTTAGGACGTTTGACTCTCACTGTTGTGGTGTTATCCCCCATCCCAGCTGGTCCATATAGAACAGCCAAAGATCCTGGTCAGCCCTCAAGGGAAGGCAGGGGCAGACCATGGGCATTCCCCGCCATCCAAGGAGGCTTCCATAATTGCAGAGCCGATACATAGCGCTCTGGTACTGGGCTCACCCAAGGAATCGTCACGTCCTGCACATGGCTGCTTAGCCTCACTTCCGTATATTGGGCCTTCCGTTCACCATAGGCTGTTCTTCCGGAAACCAGAAGTATGCAGTCTGCAGATGACATCCACACAGTGAGCTTTCGATTCGGACTTTCCATGTAATGGATTTGCTATCCAAGCAATATTCCATTTCGTGCCACTAGGACACTTTTCCACCTTTTATGAAGTCCACACAGTGGGCTTTAGATACGGACTTTCCACGTAATGGATTTGCTATCCAAGCAATATTCCATTTCATGCCACTAGGACACTTTTCCACCTTTTATGAAGCCCACACAATGGGCTTTTGATTCGGACTTTCCACGTAATGGATTTGCTATCCAAGCAATATTCCATTTCGTGCCACTAGGACACTTTTCCACCTTTTATGAAGCCCACACAGCGAGCTTTCGATTTGGACTTTCCACATAATGGATTTGCTATCCAAGCAATATTCCATTTCATGTCTCTGGGTCTTCATGCACCTTTAAATGTCAACCTGTATGTAGTTAAAGTAAGCTGCGGTCAACTTGAGCTTGTTGATATCTCCATAGAGCTTGTCCTCAAATGAAGCAGGTGTGGGCCAAAATATCTTTCTCTGTTCTGCATACGTTGGGCAATCCTGCAGCAAATGTTTTGCTGTCATTTTTCCAGTTCTACAATTACATTCATCGGTATCTCCTATCTTTAGTTTATTGAACAAGTGGTATTTCAGCCTGTTATGTCCTGTGCGGAGTCTGAAGATTGCTACTTGTTCTCTTCGGTCGAGTTTGTAATATGCATCATCCTTCTGATGGCCTGGATGCTCAGATTCCCATTTGGTTCTATAAGTGCTTTTTATCAACCTCTTTGCCTCATTATAGGTTATGTCTATGTCAGGCTGTGGTAGTCGTCCGCCCTCTTTTGCCAGTCTGTCAGCCTCTTCGTTTCCAGGTATACTGCAATGTGATGGGATCCACTGTATTACAACTTTTTTGGATTTCTGGCATAGACCATGGAGTGCTGCTCTTAGGTCAGTTAGTTCTGTGCTGTTATTGCTCTTGAGTATTGAGACAGCTGACTTTGCATCTGTGAAGATAGCTATTTGCTTCTCTTTATTTTCCTCCATCAGGAGCATTTCTGCTGCAGTTTTCAAAGCCTCTACCTCCGCTTTGAAGTTACTTGAAAATTTTCCAGTTGCCATTGAATGTGTTTTTTTCACTCCATTTTTTAAATTTAGGAGAATTCCTCCTCCTCCATTCTCTATTGAATTTTTGGCTGATCCATCTGTATATGCATGGGTCCAATTCCTGCTTGGGTAATGTTCTTTTATGTAGTTTAGGGTTATTTCTCTTCTTTCGGTTTCATGCTGAGTGTTCTTTTTCTCAATACCAGGAATGTTTTCTATCATCTCAGGCAGTTGCTGCTGTCTCCAAGCTGGGAACTTGTGTGCATTGTGTATGGGCTTGACTGTTGATATGTTAAGTATAGGATCTGCCCTAATCCTTCGTTTTGCAGTTTCTACAAAGTTGCTACGCTTCAGTCTTCCCTTTCCAAAACCATTAAATCTGTTGTACATAGGGTGGTCTGTCAATCTTCTAAATTTTTCTGCTTGTTGCTGGGCTCTGCTATCTCTTCTATCCTGCATTGGTTGTAAACAAGTGATCTTTTCTAGTTCATTAATAGGCGTTGTCTTCAGGCTTCCAGTTATGATTCGCATTCCTTGGTTTTGGACTCTACTTATTTTGTTAAAGTTTGACTTAGCTGCTGTTGCCCAAGCTGCAATGCCATATTCCAGTACTGGCCTCACCCGTCCAGTATATAACTTCTTGAGAACTTTCTCATCTGCTCCCCACGTTGTACCAGCAAGCTTTTTCATGATTGCCATTCTCTGCCTTGCTCTTGTTCGATTTTTCTCAACCTGTGTCTTCCATGTCAGGCGACGATCAAAGGTGACTCCTAGATAGTTTGGATTTTCTTCATGGCGCAATATTTTTCCATTCAATACCAGCTTAGGTTGCTGAGTTTTATTTGAGAGGGAGAACACTGTGCATGTTGTTTTCTCCTCACTTATCTTCACTAGCCATGATTTTGACCAGTCCTCTAGCGCTAATAAGGCTTGCTGTATTCTGCTGTTAGCTGTACTAATATATTCTTCAGATGTCCATATGGCTAGGTCATCTGCAAAGGAGGATGTGTGTACTCTGGCTGGAAAATTTTCTGTGATGTCATTTATATATGCTAGGAATAATGTTGGTGAAAGAACTCCTCCTTGGGGGACACCTTGCTCCAGCAGCATCATTTTGCTTGTTTGTCCTTGTACTTTTGTCCTGGCAGTTCTGTTCTCAAGGTAGTGGCTGATCCATTTATACATTTTTCCACAAACATGCATGTTTTGCAGTTTTACTTTCAGTCCTTCCTTCCATACTTTATCAAATGCTTTTTCTAAATCTATCCAGACTGCTAGTGTGTGCTTTTTCTCTTGGAAGGCATCCTCTATTTCCTGAGCTATATAGGTTATTTGATCTTCAGTGGATCTGTATTTTCTGAATCCTGCTTGGTGTGGTGTTAAGAGTTTGTTTTCTTCCAGATGCCATGTTAGCCTGCCATTGATAATGCGTTCCATTAATTTTCCTACACAGCTAAGTAGACTGATAGGTCGATAGCCATTTGGTTCTTCCAGGTCTTTTCCTTTCTTTGGGACTGGTATTAGTATAGCTTCCTTCCATGCCTGTGGGACTATTCCTCTCTTCCAGCTGTTATTTAGGACTGCTAGTAGTTTCTTCTTTGCCTTGGTGCCTAGTCCTATTAGCATTTCATTTGTGATTCCATCCTTTCCTGGTGATTTCTTCTTTTTTAGGGTATTCATTGCCTGTTCCATTTCTTCCATTGTTAGATTTGCCATCATATATTCTGCTGCTGTCTCTGTATTTCTATGATGTATCTGTTTGTCTTTGATTGCTTTCTTCTGTTCGGTTGTAATATCAATGTGGTTTGCATTTGCATAGTGTTCCATTAGTGCATTTGCAGCCTTTTTGCCTGTAAGCAAGGCATTTCCTTGTTTAATTGTTATTTGTTTGTTTCTAGGTCCTTCATTGTTCATGGCTTTCACTAGTTTCCATAGTTTGTTTCCATCCCTGTCAAAATTCAGGTTTTCTGTTTTTTCCCTCCAACAATCTCTTGTTGTTTGATTTACTGTTCTTTTATATTTTGCTGAGATGGCTTTGAGAGAGATGTTTGCTTCAATTGTTTGTTCTCTCTCTGCTGTCTTCCTGGCATCTTCAACTTTGTCCTCCAAACTTTGTAGTTCTTCAGTCCAGTATGGTTTGTAATTTTTCCTCGCTCCTCTTGGAATGGACTCAGTGGCTGCCTGTATTATCGCTCTGTTTAGACTTTCCACCATTTGCTTTATGTTGCCATATCGTGTATTTATGTTTTCACAATATTTGTCTGTTAGTATGGCAAATCTGTCCCAATCTGCTCGTTTGTAATTCCAGCGGGGCAAGGGCTTTTGCTCCTGTGGAACATACTCCATATTCATTTCAAGCTTGATTGGTCTGTGGTCACTACCTGCTAATTGGTCCAGCACATGGCGATCGATTTTGTGGAGGATGTCTCCTGTGCAGAAAGCTAAGTCTGGAGTAGAAGTGGTAAGCCATCTTCTGGAGTAGAAGCTCGGTGTGTCATCCGCTTTGTTGAGTAGATGGAGATTTGAGTCTATTTCCCAGTCCTCCAATTCATCTCCTCTTTTGTCAGTATCTGGGTATCCCCATCTTTCTGAACGGCTATTAAAGTCTCCGACAATAATGCAGTTTGTGTCAGTTATTTTCATGTTTGAGAGTGTAAGGTCCTTATCTGCTGGGCTATACAGATTGTAGATTCTTATTTTCACGTCCTTTATCATTATATCAACACCTATAATTTCCGTTTGGTTGTCAGAGATCACAGATACTTCGCTGCAAGGTATTGTATTTCGTGTAAGTATTAGAACTCCTCCTTTGTGTCCTTCGCGGTCGAAACGTGTGGCCTGATATCCTCTGACTGAGAATTTGTGATTGGCGTTGAGGTGTGTCTCTTGAATGCATGCCACATCTATTCTATCTTTATGAAGACGCTGTGTTAGGGAGTCTTTCTTCTTGTAAACTCCTTCGGCATTCCACTGTAGTATGTTGAGTGTCCGGGGTATTTGGTCAATAGCTCTTAACCTACTCCTCTGTGCCTTGACTCCACAGCACAGGGGAAGGTGACCACCAGTAGTCATGGGTGGACCCCCTCGAGGCAGGGGGCCCGGCACTATCACCGCCTGATGGGACTTCACGGGATTAGCACCATATCGATTAATTTTGATTTGTGACATCATGAATTAAGTTACGTTGCACTGCTTTGTCAAGCCTGTGGCTCAGTACATCCGATTTCGACAAGCATTTATTCGGGATGCTTTCCCTAGCCTTTGACTGTCCCCAGTCTACCTACAAGGCAGCAGGTTTCACGTTGCACTGCTTTGTCAAGCCTGTGGCTCAGTACATCCGATTTCGACAAGCATGTATTTGGGGTGCTTTCCCTAGCCTTTGACTGTCCCCAGTCTACCTACAAGGCAGCAGGTTTGTGTGTCTCTTCGTCTGGTCCCTCTCCCTTGACCTGTCCGACATGGGTGGCCCTACCAGTAGCTGTGCTACCGTCGGCATAGCTCTTGGGGTCATTGGGACGCACAAGCCCCTCTACCTCGTCACGGTGGACACACAGCCGGGGGGGAACCATTCTAAAAAAAAGACATCATTTAACTTGGTTTTTAATTACCTCAGATAAAAGATACATTTAAAGGGAGTTTAAAAGTAGCATACCCCAAAACCGAGGCAGCATTTCACAAAATGGCTAATATTCTCTGTAAAATAGCTTTTTTTCAACGATTTTGGGAAAGTTTTTATGAGCTTTACTGAGCCAATTTTGAGTATGGAAAAAATCACAGATAATTAGCAGACAATTTGGGGTTTTTGTGGAGGTTGCGGGGATGTATTTTTATAGAAGAATGATAAAACACATAGGCGATAAAGAAAAAAATGATGATATCTTGAAAAAAAGTTAACCCATAAAGAGAACTGGATACTCCCATCAGAAGATATCACAAAGAGAACTCGTTACTCGTATCAGAAGAACTCACAAAAAGAACAGGTTTTCTCGCCCAGAAAAACTCACAAAGAAACAGGTTACTCGCTCAAAGAACTCACAAAGAGAACAGGTTCTCGCTTTAAAAGAACTCACAAAGAGAAACAGGTTTAAATCGCCCAGAAGAACTCATTAAAAAAACAGGTTACTCGCCCAAAAAAACCACAAAGAGAACAGGTTACTCGCTCAAAAGAAAATCACAAAGAGAACAGGTTACTCCCCTCAAAAGAACTCACAAAGAGAACAGGTTACTCGCTCAGAAGAACCCCCAAAGAGAACAGGTTACTCGCCCAGAAGAACTCACAAGAGAACAGGTTACTCGCCCAGAAGAACTCACAAGAGAACAGGTTACTCGCTCAAAAGAACCCCACAAAGAGAACAGGTTACTCGCTCAAAAGAACCCACAAAGAGAACAGGTTACTTGCTCAAAAGAACTCACAAAGAGAACAGGTTACTCGCTCAGACGAAGACAGTCCACATTCTTTAGGTATGTCAAGAGAAAGGGAAAACTGGAATGTGGTCAAACTGGAAAGTGGGAGTGGAAGACCAAGCGAGAAGATGCTGGACAGTCTAATATTATATCATGAAGGAACAGACATCAGTATAAGAAATGATTGGCTTCACACGAAAGATAACATGATCATCAATACTACATTGAGTGGACTGTAAGAAAAAGAAGAAATATGTACATCTAGAAAGTGAAGTCTCTGTTTCATTGGCAAGATTGCAGTCTTACAAGTTTGTCTTTTCACAAAGTTCGAGTCTCGTTTCATAAAAAAAAACAAAAAAAACAATCATTGCCTATAGACGTGCATTTGAAGAGCCAGGTAAAACTCCTGGTCCAATAATCCCGAAACCCAAAAAGACAGCTTTGCCCCATCCCTGCCACATGTCTCGTTGTCGATAGGTATTGTAATGATCATTATATTAGCTGGTGATAGATATTATTGTGATCATTATGATCTCCCGGTTTTTATACTTCACCTCGACACCGCAAGGTACAAGAATAACACGATGAGATGAGATTATATTAGATGGTGATAGATATTACAGTGATCATTACATTATTTGGTAATATATTTATAGCGATCATTATAAAAATTTGGTGCCGGTCTCTCTGGCCGAGGGGTTACAACACTTTCTCCGTAATCCCGTTTATCACGCAGAGTCTCGTAGCGGGCGAGAACTGGGAGCGGTTCCTCCCTCGCTGGTGACATGCGGGATAGCAGAGCCGGTCGCTCAGAAAGCAATGGCAAACTACTGAGCGTAATCTTGCCAAGAAATCAACAGACAGCTGAAAGATGCTGATGTTGACAGCGATGTCCTGTAAAGGATATGCGAATTCTGAATTCTGATATTAAGTGGTGATATGTATAAATTGATTATTATATTTGTCACGAGATAAATAAACTTGTTCGTGTCGATCGATGACAACCAAGCCCGGCATTGGTCTGCAAACACAATAGACCCTGTGTTGTTGAACAGACTGAGAAAATACGTCGTTGGAACTGTCTGCACCTGGTCGGCTTTTTTGTATGAGATCAAAGTGAGTCACGTCACGATGTCTACACCTGGTTGACAGTTTGTTGACAGGTTGTTGTTCGAGAGTTGTGCACTGGCGTCATCTGTTTACACGGCGGGAGTTGGCCGTTGCAAGTGATAGACAGAATGTCTGCCAGAGGTCGGAAGGATTCTGTCATATGGGGGAAAGGTCTCTGGCTCACAGACAGCCCGGATATTTGTTGGATGAGACAAAGAACTCCCCAGATGAAAGGAAACTTGACAGCTAATTGACTCCGGTTAGACGGGAAACAGGAGGACAAAGCCAGATTCTGGACTGATTGGCGTCTGGACTTTTTGGTGACGTCACTCAAGCACCCAGATAAAACCCAGTGCGGTAAACAGGTGGAGGGAGTCGAGAAAAACATTCTGAAGTGTTAGGATAGGGGCATTATTCCGAGTTGCGTTACATGAGTGAAACTATAATGTCTTAGTGGTGATAGTTATCCGCGGACATAGATGATAGTTTCTCGAGTGGCAACAGAAATAAGCATATGGTAGGTTATTAATAATATCTAATTTAAGAGTATGATTAGGAATAGAGTACAGTGCTGTGCGGTGATCTAATGTATTATAGGTGCAGTGATATAATGTATTATGATTAGTGATAGAATGTTCTATTAGTGCGGTGCTAGAAAGTATCATAGGAGCGTCGGCACTGGTATCCTATTGTGTGGCTCAACTAGCTTATGTGATATATCCTTTTACTTAGGGAGTTGAGGACAATGTAGTGGAATAATAATTAGAGGGATTAAGGATGGTTGAGAGGGAGGAGGGGAATGTGAAATGGTAGGATCTTCCAGTAGAGCATCTGCTGGGTTTCTACCCGTTCCTTTATTCTTTCCTGGTGTTGCCATGTATAAGACCATTGTGATGCGCGATTTGGCCGTATTACAGAGATCGGATCTCTGTTATAGATCTGAGTGCTGCTATTGGCCTACAATTACGGTCAGGATTGAGTTGCCCTCACCATGATGTTATCTACTCTACAGGTTCCATTTACAGTTACCCCTGAGTGTTCCACGTGAGTGTGAGATGATTTATTACGAAGAAGCAGTTCAAAGTTTTATACAATGATGACTCATGGAAAGAAGACAGAGGTTGCTGAGAGGTTTTACACGGGGCTCAGAACCTAGTTGTTCCGCAGAAACCTGACTTCTGCTGAGTAGGACTCAATTCAACATATGTGTTGTGTTTAATGAGTGATAAGCTACATCACCGAAGATTAATAACTCACATACCAGGGACATATATATTTTATATATATATATATATATATATATAATATATATATATTAGTTATTATTACTAAAAAGGAAATGTTATAAAAGAACTATAATAATTTAATACATATTTATTAATTGGAAGATTATCATTCAACAAACATTATAAAAAGGTTTGTGTGCTAAAAGACCAAGAAAATGTTATAACCAGCACTTATTTATCAGTTGATTGCGAAAGTGTCATTTCAGGGTTATTGGAAGATGGTCAGTTCCAAACACTTTTGATTACAGAGTAACTTCACACGTGTGGTACAGTTGAACACCAAGATCAACAGTTCTACACGGATTACCACAAAACCTTTTTTTATTTCGTGTTTTTTTTGGAGGTAGAGTTGTCAAAAGTTTGTTGGGTGGGGGGTCATGTCCGGAATAAAGGTGGGAGAATGTGTCCAAGACTTAGGATGTTACAGACTTGATTCTAAATCATGGTCTCGATTAAAAAATAAGGGGGTATTCACATTCTAACACCTAATGGTAAACAACAACAAGTAACAATACACACATTCTCCTACACACACACTTTGCTCGTAAAGGGTCTTTTGTACACGGGATTTTGACAACTAGAGTTTTTTCACGGGATGTTTGTTGGGGAAGAATTATTAGGGGAGAATCCAGGAGTGAATGTGGAAGGTGTAGATTATCTTCCTCAGATTGACAGTCTGCATGGACGGGTCCTGGGTTCTCCATTTTATGAGTATTGGTTAAATAATGTGGGTGTTGATTCCCTTATAGGGAGATAAATTGGTAAAGAAGAACAAGTAACTAATACGACATTCATTCTTTACACACACGACATTTATTAGTGCTCGTAAACGGGATCTTTTGTACATCGGGATCTTTAGACAACTGGGTCTTTTAACACGGGATCTTTTGTTAGAGGATGAAGATATCCTATTAGTGAGAATCCAGCTAGAGTGAATGTGGATAGGTGTTAGGATTTATCTTACCTGTTCACACTTAACACGTCTGCATAGGTCTGTGGTCCTGATTCTACTCTTGTCACTGAGTGATTGTGTTGTGTTGTGTGGTGTGTTATATATATATAGAGATAAATTTTATTTGGTCATTATCTATTTAGTTGTTTAGAGATAATCTATACTCTATCTGTTGAGTTACCTCTCTGTAAAATGGCCACTCCTAAACTGACTACGGCGGAACTTAGGTCAAAGGGGGAAGAAATGGGATTGTCGGGTTCTGCACTAACAGATTACATACAGGAGGTGGAGAGAGAGTATCGTCAAGCAGAAAGGGAAGATCGAAAGGCCGAGTTGGAATTGAGAAGGATGGAATTGGAAGCAGAGCAAGCTGCAAAGAAATTTGAAGCTGAGCAAGCAGCTAAGAAATTTGAAGCTGAACAGGAATCTCAGAAAAGGGAGCACGAGTACCGGATGCGGGAACTCGAGCTCAAGAGGCAATCTAGTGGGGAAACTGAGGGAGCAGTGGGAGGTTCCTCTCTCCCTGGCTCAACACCAGTAAGTGGACATAGCTACCATGCTATGAAGTTCCCTCTAGCGATCTTCGAGGAGGACAAAGAGAAGATTGACAAGTACCTTCAACGCTTCGAGGCTATGTCAGTTGCCATGGGTCTGGAGCGTGACAAATGGAATCTTAAGCTATTCCAGGGATTACGCTGGACCGGTTACGAGGTTTATTCTCGACTTCCACCAGGACATGAGAACAATTATGACGAGTTGAAGATGGTTTTGCTGAAACTATTTGAAGTTACGTCACATACCTAGCGGGAAAAATTTCGAGGAGCGAAACGACAACAGGGGGAGTTGTTCGCCGCCTATAGTCTGCGTCTGAAAGCATATCTCCATAAGTGGATGGATTTCTCTGGGTTCGCGCATGACTATGAGAGTCTGGAAGAGCTCACGGTAGTCGACCAGATGCGGAAGCAAATGACGAAACCTCTCAGGACATTCTTGGGAGAACAAGGGGCGGAACGAATAGACATGGTGACGAAATTGGCGGAACGGTTCGTCGAGGTCCATGGGGAGGCAGCCGAAAACATTTCTACAAACACCAAAAGTCAGGAAAAACATAACCTGAAGAAAGCAAAAAGCACAGGAACTAAGAAGGTAGAACCATATGTCAAAACTTTAGAGGAGAGTTCGGAGAAGACGAAGGGGGAAAGCAAGAAAACTTCGAGCTCTACACAAAAACGACCATGGTCGGAGAAGTGGTGTTCGATTTGTAAGTCACCTTCTCACAATACAAAGGAATGCAAATCGAAGGCTAAGAACCCGCACTTCGCGGCATGTCAAGTGACTTCAAAGCAGGTGGACACTGACAATGCCAAGGTCGACAAGGAAGCTCGCCACCAGGAGAGCTCAATAAAGTCCGGAACTAGAAAATCTAGGACAGGGAAATGGTGCAAACACTGCAGGTCGAATACACACAATGATATTGACTGCAGGGGAAAGTCAGGAGACACTCAATTCGTCGTGTGTCCCGGAAAACCTAAGGTGGAGCCCACCGAACAGGTCGAGGCCGAAGGAGAGACTCCAGACCAGGAAAAACCACCTGTAGTGGAATTGGTAGAGGTTAACGGTCGTCAAGTGGAGTGTTTATACGACACAGGACTGGATGGGGAGGCCGTGATTTCTGCGGATCTGGTACATCCAGAACAATTCACAGGTGAAACCATGGAGATACAGCCTGCACAGAAGAGTGCTGTAGCCATGAAGTTGCCCATTGCCAGAGTGGAGATTCGGTCAAGATATGTCATCGGCAGCATCACGGCCGCGGTGTTGACCGATCCCATTTTTCCCGTAATCCTCGGTTGCCGGTATGTCTTTCTGGGAATGCCCAGGGAGCCAATCCATATGGGAGCAATACAGACTCGCTCTCAGACGAAAACGGATGAGGCAGAAGCAAATGTGACTAACCCACTGCCAGGGGAGTTGCGAACTGCCCAGAGTGAGGATGCTACTCTACGTCCTTGCTACAAAAAGCTGCAGAAAAGTGCTGATCCACCCAAATGGGGGCAGTACTATATGAAGAATAGGATACTCTACAGCAGAGCCGGAAGGGGAGACAACCTACATGGTCAGTTGGTGGTCCCAAAGGTCCACCGTTCCCAGATTCTTCATATGGGGCATACCATCTCATTTAGTGGGCATATGGGTATTGCCGCCACGATGCAGCGAATTTCCTGCCATTACTATTGGCCGGGAATGACAGGTGATGTGCGTCGGTATGTGAAGTCATGCCCTGAGTGCCAGAGGGTGGCACCGAAACACTGGACAGCGCCGGTGGTCTTGGGTGAAATGCCCATCATGAACTCTCCTTTCGAGAGGGTAGCCATCGATATTGTGGGTCCACTTCCTAGGACTAGGAAGAGGAACATGTACATACTCACCATGGTGGATTGCTGTACAATGTGGGGTGAAGCCATACCGTTGACCACAATTGACTCGAAACGAGTGGCGGACGCACTGATGGAGGCCTTTACAAGATTAGGCTTTCCTGATCAAATACTGACGTACAATGGGTCCCAGTTTTGTGGAAAACTTATGGAGGAGGTATTTAGGGTATTCCACTCTAACCATATCCATACCAGCCCTTACCACCCTCAAGCCAATGGCCAAGTAGAGCGTTTCAACGGCACGTTGATGACAATGCTCAGAAAACTAGCGCAGGAAAAACCTGATAGGTGGGATGAATATATCCCAGCAGCCCTCTTTGCCTATCGGGAAGTTCCTCATGGCTCAACAGGACTACCACCCGCTACGTTGCTGTTTGGTCGTCCAATCAAGGGACCGTTGGAAGCCATGTTGAGGAGTTGGACTGAAGAGGGGACGTCAGAAGAAGTGATCTCTTCTTACAAATATTTGGAGGAACTGAAAGAAAAACTTCACAAGGGATGGACTCTGCCAAATCAAAACTTGAAAAAGGCCAGAAAAAGACATGCGGCGTACAACAACCGTAGGTCAAAAGACAGATCTCTAGAGGTAGAAGACAAAGTATTGTTGCTACTCCCAACGGGAAACAACAAACTGGAGATAGGTTGGCAAGGACCATTTCCCGTGGAAAGGGTGATATCCAGAACCAACTATCAGATCCGGATCCGGGGAAAGTGGAAGATTTTCCATATCAATCTCTTGCGGAAATACGAAGAGAGACCCGGAGAAAAAGCAGCTCACCTCATGGCAATGGCAGTTGCAGTGGAGACAGAAGTGGGAACCAACGAGGGCAGGGAATATCCCCTGGTACACCAGGAAACCTACAAGGATGTACATGTGAACCCTGATCTGACTTCCAAGAAGAGGGAAAAGATAACCCAAGTTCTCGAGTCTCATAAGGAGATACTGACTGATAAACCAGGACGAACAAGGTTGGTGGAGTTCGAGATGACTTTGACCACTCAAGAGCCTGTTCGCCAAAAGGTTTACCCAGTGCCATTCTCTAAAGAAAAGGCCCTGGAGGGGGAAATACAGAAACTGTTGGAGGATGACGTGATTGCACCTTCCACATCCCCATACAATGCGGGGGTAGTTTTGTTACGAAAACCAAGTGGAGAGCACCGGTTGTGTATAGACTACCGACTTCTGAACAGTCATACACAATTTCAGGTGGAACCTTTGCCGAATCCAACTCAACTATTCGCGAGCCTCCATAAAGCAAGGTATTTCTCAAAGGTGGATCTGAGTCGCGGGTATTATCAGATTCCGGTCACACCAGAGGTTCGACCCCTATTGGCCTTCAGCACCCCCAGTGGACATTATGAATTCAAGGTCATGCCCTGTGGACTCAGCAGTGCACCTAGTGTGTTTACTCGCATGATGAGGACTTTACTAGATCCTTTACAGGATCCGGCCATCATCTCATTCATGGATGATATTCTGATTTCCAGTGACAGCTTTGATGACCATTTGCAATCCTTGGAACGAGTGTTTAATAGACTCAGGGAAGCAGGGCTTACCGCTCGTCCAACCAAGTGCATGATTGGTTACCAGACTCTGGAATTTCTAGGTCACACTATCACTCCAGGACACATTGTCCCAGAGGAAAAGAACCTAGAGAAAATCAGAAGTTCTCCAAGGCCAAAAACGAAGAGGGATGTGCGATCTTTTCTCTCGTTGTGTGGGTTCTACCACAAATTTATCCCACATTTCACGGAACTGGGAGCTCCATTAACAGAAACCTTGAAAAATGGATTCCCAGACCAAATAGTTTGGACACCAGAATGTGAGAGTGCCTACAGTCAGTTGAAGGAGGCCTTGGTCAGCAAACCTGTGTTACAGATCCCGGACCTTTCCAAACCATTTGTGTTGAGAACGGATGCAAGTGGGATTGGGATTGGGGTAGCTTTGTTACAGGAATGAAAAGACGATGCTTTAGTTTTGAAACCAGTGGCATACGCAAGCAAGAAACTTCTCCCGGCTGAGAGGAATTATTCGACCGTTGAGAGAGAGTGTTTGGCTCTTGTATGGGCCGTACAAAAATTCCAGCCTTATTTGTATGGAGTTCAGATTCGAATTCAGTCGGATCATCAACCCTTGATGTTCCTGGCCACGTCTCAGAAGCTCAACGCCCGTTTGATGCGGTGGTCGTTGTTACTTCAGCCATACCACTTTACAGTGGAGTATATACCTGGGAGGGAAAATGTTGGAGCTGATTTCCTGTCTAGACATCCAGCTCCTGAAGAAGAGGAATAGATCATCTGGATCGAACCTCCAAGAAGAAATAGTTGTTGCGGACTACTCTCTTAGGAGGGGGCCTATGTCACGAGATAAATAAACTTGTTCGTGTCGATCGATGACAACCAAGCCCGGCATTGGTCTGCAAACACAATAGACTCTGTGTTGTTGAACAGACTGAGAAAATACGTCGTTGGAACTGTCTGCACCTGGTCGGCTTTTTTGTATGAGATCAAAGTGAGTCACGTCACGATGTCTACGCCTGGTTGACAGTTTGTTGACAGGTTGTTGTTCGAGAGATGTGCACTGGCGTCATCTGTTTACACAGCGGGAGTTGGCCGTTGCAAGTGATAGACAGAATGTCTGCCAGAGGTCGGAAGGATTCTGTCATATGGGGGAAAGGTCTCTGGCTCACAGACAGCCCGGATATTTGTTGGATGAGACAAAGAACTCCCCAGATGAAAGGAAACTTGACAGCTAATTGACTCCGGTTAGACGGGAAACAGGAGGACAAAGCCAGATTCTGGACTGATTGGCGTCTGGACATTTTGGTGACGTCACTCAAGCACCCAGATAAAACCCAGTGCTGTAAACAGGTGGAGGGAGTCGAGAAAAACATTCTGAAGTGTTAGGATAGGGGCATTATTCCGAGTTGCGTTACATGAGTGAAACTATAATGTCTTAGTGGTGATAGTTATCCGCGGACATAGATCCAATTTGATTGCATAGTTTCACGAGTGGCAACAGAAATAAGCATATGGTAGGCTATTAATAATATCTAATTTAAGAGTGTGATTAGGAATAGAGTACAGTGCTGTGCAGTGATCTAATGTATTATAGGTGCAGTGATATAATGTATTATGATTAGTGATAGAATGTTCTATTAGTGCGGTGCTAGAAAGTATCATAGGAGCGTCGGCACTGGTATCCTATTGTGTGGCTCAACTAGCTTATGTGATATATCCTTTTACTTAGGGAGTTGAGGACAATGTAGTGGACTAATAATTAGAGAGATTAAGGATGGTTGAGAGGGAGGAGGGGAATGTGAAATGGTAGGATCTTCCAGTAGGGCATCTGCTGGGTTTCTACCCGTTCCTTTATTCTTTCCTGGTGTTGCCATGTATAAGACCATTGTGATGCGCGATTTGGCCGTATGACAGAGATCGGATCTCTGTTATAAATCTGAGTGCTGCTATTGGCCTACAATGACCTAATTACGGTCAGGATTGAGTTGCCCTCACCATGATGTTATCTACTCTACAGGTTCCATTCACAGTTCCCATTGAGTGTTCCATGTGAGTGTGAGATTATTTATTATGAAGAAGCAGTTCAAAGTTTTATACAATGATGACTCATGGAAAGAAGACAGAGGTTGCTGAGAGGTTTTACACGGGGCTCAGAACCTAGTTGTTCCGCAGAACCCTGACTTCTGCTGAGTAGGAGTTAATTCAACATATGTGTTGTGTTTAATGAGTGATAAGCTACATCACCGAAGATTAATAACTCACATACCAGGGACATATATATATATATACCAGTCAGGTCTTAGTCAGATATGACTGAGCTACCGTATAACAGTAGACGGTACTACCTGGTTTCTGTTAGCGCCGAACGTTGGGCGGCGCTTACCAAACCCGACACCCCACATTGTGCCAACGGCTTCGGGCGGAAGAGCGCAATTGGGAGGGTACAAGCCTTACCCTGGTGCGAGGAAATGCAAGCTAAAGACAAAATTGTCATGGCAGGGCAGACCAGGCCCTAAGCCTTGGTTGGCGACTGGTCTAGGATCGAAGCTCCGACAGGCGGACAGTTAGAGCATTGCTTTGCTGATCCGGCAGCTTCTGCAGCTTGTCTTGTTCCAGATGTAGGGGTGTTACCTTTCCTCTGGAGTGAACTAGGCAGGCCGAGAGAGGGATCATGCTGCATGGGCAACACATGATCTCTACATTTTAGCCCAGGCTTTGTGCTATGGAGAGGCAATAACTCCATCCCTGGTCTTAACTGGTCTCGGAATCAAAGCGAGAGGCAACTGTTACGGGTTATAAGTCCTTGTCAGTTGGCGTAGACATGGGGCGCCACGCGTTGCCTCTGACGGTGGGAGACACCTATAGGTGTCACTGATCAGCTACCGCCCGCCTCAAGCTGGGCAGCCCCCAGCCAATTGGGTGCTGATCCGCCACAGCCTGCCTGCTTCAATGGGTGCTTGGGGCTAGGACAAAATCTGAATCGCAGGCTGTAAAACCAATGCACCAGGTACAAACAAAAATAAAAATAGAAACCTCAAGCTACGGCTTGCAACCTGGAACGTGAGAACCATGTGTCCAGGATTTTCCACTGACTTGACCAATATTGACGATGTGAGAAAAACGGCTGTGATTGATGCCGAACTCAATCGTCTTAACATTGATATTGCTGGCCTGCAGGAGACTCGCCTCGCTGAGGAAGGGTCACTCAGGGAAAACAACTACACCTTTTTCTGGAAGGGTAGAGGGCAGGCAGAAAAAAGGCAACACGGTGTGGGCTTTGCAGTGAAGAATAAGCTACTGGGAATGATTGAAATTCCAGCAGGAGGAAATGAAAGACTATTGTCCCTGCGCTTGGCAACCTCTTGTGGGTTTGCCACCATTATTACTGCATATGCACCGACACTCGATTCCTCTGATGATGTGAAGGATTTGTTCTATGAGGAGTTAGACTCCGTGATCAAGGCAGTTCCAAAATCTGACTACATTTATATGCTCGGTGATTTCAATGCTCGTGTGGGCAAGGACTCGAGTTCATGGCCAGTGTGCCTTGGAAAATACAACATCGGTCGCATGAATGAAAATGGGCAAAGGCTGCTGGAGCATTGCACCAGTAATGACCTATGTATTACAAACTCTTTTTTTAAAACAAAAGAGATGCATAAGGTCACATGGAAACATCCAAGATCCGGCCATTGGCACCAGCTGGACTTCATCATCACACGGAGACAACATCTGAACCATATATCATTGACTCGTAGTTACCACAGTGCTGACTGTGATACGGATCATTCTTTGGTTGTTGCAAGGGTTAGACTGAGACCAAAGAGAATCTACACAGCTAAACACAAATCTAGCCCCAGGATTAATATTATTAACACTCATGATCCTGAAAAGTGCTTTCAGTTTCAACTGCAACTTGAAGACGCTTTCACTGATACACCAGAAAATTGTACAGTAAATGAAAAGTGGGGTCAAATTAAGGAAACTCTTTATAAAACTGCCGTAGGGGTTTACGGCACTGTGGATCATAAGAGGCAGGACTGGTTTGCGGCCAACAGCGAGACTCTGCAGCCCTTGATTGATAAGAAGAAGAAAGCTCTCTTAAGAAACAAGGAAAGACCAACGCGTAACACTCTGAGTGAGCTAAGGCAAGCTAGGAAGGATGTGCAAAAGGCTGCCAGGCAGTGTGCAAATGATTATTGGATCAAGTTATGTGAGTCCATTCAAATCGCAAGTGATAAGGGAGACATAAGAAGCATGTATGAAGGAATAAAGAAAGCCTGTGGTCCAGTGATCAAAAGAAGTGCACCATTGAAAACCTTGACTGGAGAAATCATCACTGACAAGAAACGGCAGATGGACAGATGGGTAGAGCACTATTTGGAGCTTTACTCAAGTGAGACCAAACTAGCGGATGATGCCCTCAACGCCATAGAGGCTCTACCAACTCTTGACCACCTGGACACACTTCCCACCATAACAGAAGTTAAGTGTGCTATAAATGAACTTGCATCTGGCAAGGCTCCAGGTAAGGATGGGATTCCAATAGAAGTTATCAGGAGTGGGCAAGATACACTCACTCTACAGATCCACCAGCTAATAGAGCTATGCTGGCGTGAAGGACAAGTCCCACAGGATTTCAAAGATTCAAGCATCATAACACTGTACAAGAACAAGGGCGATCGGAGCGACTGCAACAACTATAGGGGTATCTCACTTCTGTGTATTGTTGGAAAAGTATTTGCCAGAATTGTTCTGCGCAGACTTCAAGTCCTAGGAGATCAAGTCTACCCCGAATCACAGTGTGGCTTTCGACAGAACCGGTCTACCACTGATATGATATTCTCATTGCGACAAATGCAAGAAAAATGCCGTGAACAGAATCAACCACTGTTTATTGCCTTCATCGACCTCACAAAGGCATTTGATTTGGTCAGTCGTGAGGGTCTGTTCAAGGCACTAAAGAAGATTGGCTGCCCACCAACTCTTCTGTCCATTGTGGAATCGTTCCACACAGGCATGAAGGGTATAATCAAGTTTGATGGTGCAACTTCTGAAGAATTTGAAATCAAGAGTGGAGTTAAGCAAGGTTGTGTACTAGCTCCCACCCTCTTTGGAATATACTTTTCACTTCTACTGAAATATGCATTTCGTGATCAGGATGGTGGTATATACATTCACTCACGCTCAGATGGCGGCCTCTACAATGCTCAGAGATTGAAGGCTAAGACCAAAATTAGGAGGGTACTGATCAGAGAGTTGCTTTTTGCAGATGATGCTGCAGTTACGACCCACTCTGAGGAAGAATTGCAATGTCTACTATCTGCATTCTCCAATGCTTGTTCTGAATTTGGTTTAACAATTAGCAAAAAGAAGACACAGATTATGTCACAAGGTGCACATGGGGTACCATCAATCTTTATTGACGACGCTGAACTAGAGATAGTAGACCATTTTACATATCTAGGATCAGTGGTTAATAGCAAATTATCCCTAGATCAGGAAATCAACATCCGGATTGGTAAGGCAGCAACAACAATGAACAGGTTAAGAAAAAGAGTCTGGGAGAACAGGAAGCTTACTGCCAAAACAAAAGTCCTTGTCTATCAAGCCTGTGTCCTTAGTACTCTTCTCTATGGCAGTGAAACCTGGACAACTTACTCACACCAAGAGAACAATTTAAACAGCTTTCATATGCGGTGTTTGCGAAGAATTCTTGGTATTAAGTGGCAAGACAAGATCACAAATACTGAAGTATTGGAAAGATCAGGTTGTGTGACAGTTTATTCCATGCTCAGTCTTCGTAGACTTAGATGGATAGGACATCTTAGGAGGATGGATGATGGTAGAATACCAAAGGATATCTTTTTTGGCGAATTACAGATGGGTAAGAGATCTCAGGGTCGGCCTCTACTACGATACAAAGATGTGTGTAAGCGGGACATGATTGATACAGGCATTGATAATGCACATTGGGAGCAAGTCGCCGCTGAACGTGTTGCATGGAGGGCAAATATCAGAAATGGAATAAAGTCAAAGGAGAAAATTATTGCAGAAAAGTCACACACCAAGCGTTTGAGACGTAAGATGGTGCATGATGGTGGAAATGACCACGTGTTCAGATGCACCCACTGTGAACGGACATTTACAGCGCAAATTGGCCTTATCAGTCACACTCGCTACCGCCATAGTTAAAAGTTATTATGCCTTTTTAAAGCACAAACTATCGTCTGTCAAGACGGCAAGGTGCCAATGGATATATATATATATATATATATATATATATATATATATATATATATATATATATATATATATATATATATATATACACACATCTACCCCATCAAACATTAATAGGTGGTGTTCTAAAACAGGGGAAAATGTTATAATCAGAAACTTATGAACATTAGATTTTCCCCAAGTGACATTTCAGTTAATTGGTAGATTATCAGTTCAACAAACATTATGAAACAGAGTAACTTCACCGTGTGGTAGAGTGAAGACCAAGATCAACAGTGTCTATCGGATTACCAGCATCCTGTTTGTTCGAGTGATTGGAGAAAGTTGTCATCTTCTGGGTGAGGTTCACTGTCCGGAATAAATGGTGCTGTTGTGTGCCAAGCACTATGATGTTACAGACTTTGCTTCTAAATCACTGGTCTACCTTTAGAATACACGTCACACATTCTACACCTTATACACACACACACTTCTCCTACATATACACTTTGCTTTAATAAATTTCTTGTTTTTATTTGTTGAGGCTAGAGTTGTCAAGTATGTTATGTTGGGGATTAGTGAGAGGGGGCATGATCCAGGAGTGAGTAAGAGTGAGAAGAAGGTGTCCTCAGATTGAGGGAGTGTGTGGACGGAGTCTGCTGGATATCTCCAGGACAGAGATATTGGATTAAAAAATAATGTGGGTATTGATTCCCTTCACTCCAGGCACGACACTAAAGTGGTAAAGAAGAACAAGTAACTAATACGACATTCATTCTTTACACACACGACAATATTATTTGATGGTGGATATAGAGGAGCGGCTGGCCGAGTGACTAGAACGCTGGATTCTCCTTCAGGAGACCCGGGTTCGATTCCTCGGTAAGACGTGTAGGATTTTAGATATTATAGTGATCATTCTATTATTTGGTAACATATATTATAATGACCATTCTATCATTTGGTGACGGATATTATAGTGATCATTCTATTATTTGGTGACGGATATTATAGTGATCATTCTATTATTTGGTGACAGATATTACAGTGATCATTATATTACTTTCTCTAAATGAGACTCAGTGGACAGCTCTGTGATTAATAATGCACCGAAAAACACTATGCGGCCACTAGCGTTCTTGACTGGGCCTCTAACTGTCTTTGTCCTTCCATAATAAACATGGAGCCTCCTGTCACCGCACATGGACAATTGTCAAAACTACCACACATCTGTACTGCTGAGGTGAGTGCTGTAAGCACACCTCCACCTCTAGGATACTCACGCGGAGGACACAAGCCAAGCAGTTCCTCTTCTCCAGTTAACAGATCGTCGTGGGCCAGGTCTTTGAGCAGACAACGTCGGCTCCACACTTTCCTTGGCAGTGAAGAGTGGCAGTTCTCTACTACCGCGCTCTGACCATATTTGTTATTTTCTCTTGGAAAGTGTGGACTATTCTCGAGGCTAGACAAGAGAACTGTTACTAATTTTCACACAAACACGTTACACTACCTGTGACGATAAATGGTCAACTGTAACAATGTTATCATCCCTTCAAGTTTATGTGTTTCGAGAAATTCCGATGAAGTAACAATATATCGATGTTACAACTAAAGACACCTCGACATCACAAATCAGCTGAGAGATGTAGAACAAATAACAATATACCTACGGGTTTCCCCCCAATTCACAATATCTGCTTATGCTAACGATTGGAATCACATGATGACATAAAATAGACCTTCGCCTGAAGTGACAAGCACAAGATGAACTGGACAGTGACTTCGCTGTCTTTAGTAATGAAATATCACCAAATGATACATTTCCAGTGGAAGCTGCAGTTTCTCCGCTGGTATAAATATGCCTGTAACCTGTAACCGTAATGGACAATTGTCAATGTCTGATATTTTTCTTCAGGTGACAGCAAAATCTGGTTTTCAAAGCCAAACACCGCCCGCGTGCCGCTGGTTAAGCATAGGATGATCTGATTATATCAACAGTCACAGAAGATTCAGATATGGTCAACATCAGAGGGGAGCAGCTTGCGGTCCGCACAAAACATCCATAAAATATAAAATATTAATAACTTCTTGAGGTGTTTGGCCTTGGTTAGCTGCATACACTATATGTATGTTTTTCGTCATTTAAATAATTGTTTCTTTTCTTCTTATTTCCCATACGCCTTTAAAAGTTAATTAACATTGGCGCGTTTACCGTGCTCTTAAAAATCAATGTTCATTTCCTGATCAGTGTTGTATGTAAGCAGCAATATTCAAGACAATGTTCTGTGTTATTTGTTCGGCGCCAGCGATGCTCAACAGAACGGGCCATATGCCCCCTTTTGCCGCTTCAGCACTCACATAAGCAAAACAGGCACAAAATAAAACATGCAGATTCTTATCTTACTGAAGAAAAACCAAGCAGCAAGGATGGCAGGTGCTGGCAATAGCACAGCCCCGAGAATACACTTGGAGGATTGCAAATTATCTTGTAGATTGGGTCTTATGTTGTGTATATGTGCTGTGTGTATGTATATGTTGTGTGTGTGTGTGTGTGCGTGTGTGTGTGATAACATACTGACATTGTAAATCATATGTATTAACCCCCTCTGCTGTGTGTCCACCGTGACGAGGTAGAGGGGCTTGTGCGTCCCAATGACCCCAAGAGCTATGCCGACGGTAGCACAGCTACTGGTAGGGCCACCCATGTCGGACAGGTCAAGGGAGAGGGACCAGACGAAGAGACACACAAACCTGCTGCCTTGTAGGTAGACTGGGGACAGTCAAAGGCTAGGGAAAGCATCCCGAATAAATGCTTGTCGAAATCTGATGTACTGAGCCACAGGCTTGACAAAGCAGTGCAACGTAACTTAATTCATGATGTCACAAATCAAAATTAATCGATATGGTGCTAATCCCGTGAAGTCCCATCAGGCGGTGATAGTGCCGGGCCCCCTGCCTCGAGGGGGTCCACCCATGACTACTGGTGGTCACCTTCCCCTGTGCTGTGGAGTCAAGGCACAGAGGAGTAGGTTAAGAGCTATTGACCAAATACCCCGGACACTCAACATACTACAGTGGAATGCCGAAGGAGTTTACAAGAAGAAAGACTCCCTAACACAGCGTCTTCATAAAGATAGAATAGATGTGGCATGCATTCAAGAGACACACCTCAACGCCAATCACAAATTCTCAGTCAGAGGATATCAGGCCACACGTTTCGACCGCGAAGGACACAAAGGAGGAGTTCTAATACTTACACGAAATACAATACCTTGCAGCGAAGTATCTGTGATCTCTAACAACCAAACGGAAATTATAGGTGTTGATATAATGATAAAGGACGTGAAAATAAGAATCTACAATCTGTATAGCCCAGCAGATAAGGACCTTACACTCTCAAACATGAAAATAACTGACACAAACTGCATTATTGTCGGAGACTTTAATAGCCGTTCAGAAAGATGGGGATACCCAGATACTGACAAAAGAGGAGATGAATTGGAGGACTGGGAAATAGACTCAAATCTCCATCTACTCAACAAAGCGGATGACACACCGAGCTTCTACTCCAGAAGATGGCTTACCACTTCTACTCCAGACTTAGCTTTCTGCACAGGAGACATCCTCCACAAAATCGATCGCCATGTGCTGGACCAATTAGCAGGTAGTGACCACAGACCAATCAAGCTTGAAATGAATATGGAGTATGTTCCACAGGAGCAAAAGCCCTTGCCCCGCTGGAATTACAAACGAGCAGATTGGGACAGATTTGCCATACTAACAGACAAATATTGTGAAAACATAAATACACGATATGGCAACATAAAGCAAATGGTGGAAAGTCTAAACAGAGCGATAATACAGGCAGCCACTGAGTCCATTCCAAGAGGAGCGAGGAAAAATTACAAACCATACTGGACTGAAGAACTACAAAGTTTGGAGGACAAAGTTGAAGATGCCAGGAAGACAGCAGAGAGAGAACAAACAATTGAAGCAAACATCTCTCTCAAAGCCATCTCAGCAAAATATAAAAGAACAGTAAATCAAACAACAAGAGATTGTTGGAGGGAAAAAACAGAAAACCTGAATTTTGACAGGGATGGAAACAAACTATGGAAACTAGTGAAAGCCATGAACAATGAAGGACCTAGAAACAAAAAAATAACAATTAAACAAGGAAATGCCTTGCTTACAGGCAAAAAGGCTGCAAATGCACTAATGGAACACTATGCAAATGCAAACCACATTGATATTACAACCGAACAGAAGAAAGCAATCAAAGACAAACAGATACATCATAGAAATACAGAGACAGCAGCAGAATATATGATGGCAAATCTAACAATGGAAGAAATGGAACAGGCAATGAATACCCTAAAAAAGAAGAAATCACCAGGAAAGGATGGAATCACAAATGAAATGCTAATAGGACTAGGCACCAAGGCAAAGAAGAAACTACTAGCAGTCCTAAATAACAGCTGGAAGAGAGGAATAGTCCCACAGGCATGGAAGGAAGCTATACTAATACCAGTCCCAAAGAAAGGAAAAGACCTGGAAGAACCAAATGGCTATCGACCTATCAGTCTACTTAGCTGTGTAGGAAAATTAATGGAACGCATTATCAATGGCAGGCTAACATGGCATCTGGAAGAAAACAAACTCTTAACACCACACCAAGCAGGATTCAGAAAATACAGATCCACTGAAGATCAAATAACCTATATAGCTCAGGAAATAGAGGATGCCTTCCAAGAGAAAAAGCACACACTAGCAGTCTGGATAGATTTAGAAAAAGCATTTGATAAAGTATGGAAGGAAGGACTGAAAGTAAAACTGCAAAACATGCATGTTTGTGGAAAAATGTATAAATGGATCAGCCACTACCTTGAGAACAGAACTGCCAGGACAAAAGTACAAGGACAAACAAGCAAAATGATGCTGCTGGAGCAAGGTGTCCCCCAAGGAGGAGTTCTTTCACCAACATTATTCCTAGCATATATAAATGACATCACAGAAAATTTTCCAGCCAGAGTACACACATCCTCCTTTGCAGATGACCTAGCCATATGGACATCTGAAGAATATATTAGTACAGCTAACAGCAGAATACAGCAAGCCTTATTAGCGCTAGAGGACTGGTCAAAATCATGGCTAGTGAAGATAAGTGAGGAGAAAACAACATGCACAGTGTTCTCCCTCTCAAATAAAACTCAGCAACCTAAGCTGGTATTGAATGGAAAAATATTGCGCCATGAAGAAAATCCAAACTATCTAGGAGTCACCTTTGATCGTCGCCTGACATGGAAGACACAGGTTGAGAAAAATCGAACAAGAGCAAGGCAGAGAATGGCAATCATGAAAAAGCTTGCTGGTACAACGTGGGGAGCAGATGAGAAAGTTCTCAAGAAGTTATATACTGGACGGGTGAGGCCAGTACTGGAATATGGCATTGCAGCTTGGGCAACAGCAGCTAAGTCAAACTTTAACAAAATAAGTAGAGTCCAAAACCAAGGAATGCGAATCATAACTGGAAGCCTGAAGACAACGCCTATTAATGAACTAGAAAAGATCACTTGTTTACAACCAATGCAGGATAGAAGAGATAGCAGAGCCCAGCAACAAGCAGAAAAATTTAGAAGATTGACAGACCACCCTATGTACAACAGATTTAATGGTTTTGGAAAGGGAAGACTGAAGCGTAGCAACTTTGTAGAAACTGCAAAACGAAGGATTAGGGCAGATCCTATACTTAACATATCAACAGTCAAGCCCATACACAATGCACACAAGTTCCCAGCTTGGAGACAGCAGCAACTGCCTGAGATGATAGAAAACATTCCTGGTATTGAGAAAAAGAACACTCAGCATGAAACCGAAAGAAGAGAAATAACCCTAAACTACATAAAAGAACATTACCCAAGCAGGAATTGGACCCATGCATATACAGATGGATCAGCCAAAAATTCAATAGAGAATGGAGGAGGAGGAATTCTCCTAAATTTAAAAAATGGAGTGAAAAAAACACATTCAATGGCAACTGGAAAATTTTCAAGTAACTTCAAAGCGGAGGTAGAGGCTTTGAAAACTGCAGCAGAAATGCTCCTGATGGAGGAAAATAAAGAGAAGCAAATAGCTATCTTCACAGATGCAAAGTCAGCTGTCTCAATACTCAAGAGCAATAACAGCACAGAACTAACTGACCTAAGAGCAGCACTCCATGGTCTATGCCAGAAATCCAAAAAAGTTGTAATACAGTGGATCCCATCACATTGCAGTATACCTGGAAACGAAGAGGCTGACAGACTGGCAAAAGAGGGCGGACGACTACCACAGCCTGACATAGACATAACCTATAATGAGGCAAAGAGGTTGATAAAAAGCACTTATAGAACCAAATGGGAATCTGAGCATCCAGGCCATCAGAAGGATGATGCATATTACAAACTCGACCGAAGAGAACAAGTAGCAATCTTCAGACTCCGCACAGGACATAACAGGCTGAAATACCACTTGTTCAATAAACTAAAGATAGGAGATACCGATGAATGTAATTGTAGAACTGGAAAAATGACAGCAAAACATTTGCTGCAGGATTGCCCAACGTATGCAGAACAGAGAAAGATATTTTGGCCCACACCTGCTTTATTTGAGGACAAGCTCTATGGAGATATCAACAAGCTCAAGTTGACCGCAGCTTACTTTAACTACATACAGGTTGACATTTAAAGGTGCATGAAGACCCAGAGGCATGAAATGGAATATTGCTTGGATAGCAAATCCATTATGTGGAAAGTCCAAATCGAAAGCTCGCTGTGTGGGCTTCATAAAAGGTGGAAAAGTGTCCTAGTGGCACGAAATGGAATATTGCTTGGATAGCAAATCCATTACGTGGAAAGTCCGAATCAAAAGCCCATTGTGTGGGCTTCATAAAAGGTGGAAAAGTGTCCTAGTGGCATGAAATGGAATATTGCTTGGATAGCAAATCCATTACGTGGAAAGTCCGTATCTAAAGCCCACTGTGTGGACTTCATAAAAGGTGGAAAAGTGTCCTAGTGGCACGAAATGGAATATTGCTTGGATAGCAAATCCATTACATGGAAAGTCCGAATCGAAAGCTCACTGTGTGGATGTCATCTGCAGACTGCATACTTCTGGTTTCCGGAAGAACAGCCTATGGTGAACGGAAGGCCCAATATACGGAAGTGAGGCTAAGCAGCCATGTGCAGGACGTGACGATTCCTTGGGTGAGCCCAGTACCAGAGCGCTATGTATCGGCTCTGCAATTATGGAAGCCTCCTTGGATGGCGGGGAATGCCCATGGTCTGCCCCTGCCTTCCCTTGAGGGCTGACCAGGATCTTTGGCTGTTCTATATGGACCAGCTGGGATGGGGGATAACACCACAACAGTGAGAGTCAAACGTCCTAAGAAACCCCCGGGAAGGTTAAACCGGTCAACAAATGCCCGCAGAAGTCGGATGTGTCGGCCTAACGGCGCAAGAACGCAGCTCTGCTGTAAACAGGCACAACGCAATCACATCCGAAAAAAAACTCCGGATGAACGAAGAAGAAGAAGAAGAATATGTATTAACGTGTGATTAACATCTACTTATTAATTTATTAACTTATGTGTATAATATGTGAATACTTTAATCGCATATGCAACTTTGTGTGCAGAACTTAACTGAAGCCAGGTCAGGATTCTCAATATTACAGGGGCTGTTCCTTTAGCATGAACGCATAAAAACACCCGCCACTGGCTTCTTTGATATCTTGTCAACCTCCATGTATGAAATAGAAGTATTGTAGAGACAGTCAGGCATCCGGGACATTCCTGTAAACTCTCAATTACAAACGTGAAAAGGCCAGCGCGCCAGAATGTTGCACTCGGTTAAAGAAGAAGGAAAATAACAACAAGTGTGTCAAACAAGTGAGTGAACACATTCAGAAGAGGCAGTTCACTGAACAAACAGGTCCGAATTCACCGCCTATCCTGTTTGTTTAGCTGTGCATCTCGGCGAGCTCCTGGCCTCAGTTCATTCCCGGAGGGCGGCACGGCTCTGATGTTTGTGCTGTACTCTGGCGTGTCAAACTTCGTTATAGAAAAAACTCAGTTATTGCTGTAACTTCTAAAAGGACGTTTATTGTTCGTCAGCAAAGCACGACTGTGTCGAGTATAATATATCCTTGCTTTTATGTCTTTTTTTCGTGTAGTGCGTTGATATTTATCGTCGTCAATTGGAGCTATAAATGAGACATTTATTTTATTGTTGTCTTCTACACTTTTCGGGAAAAGATTTAACACACGGGGATGCAGCATTTGTGTATACAATTTGTTTGTTTACAGTTTTGAATCTAGGATTAAAACTCAAGTGTTACACAGTTCTATGGGATATAACATATTTGACATGGGGGTATATTGGGTAGGTCATTTATTGAGACTGCCCACAGGGGCCCTATCAGAGTTCACATTGACTTAGATCAGGATATCCGGCGTCTAGTTGGTCAGCGGTTCTCATGTTAGAGGGCTTCTTTCTACATAATGATTGAGTAGATTCCTGAACTAGTCAAACATTTCCAGAGTAGTTCACAAAGCTAGTCAAAGATTCCCAGAGTATTTCACTAAACTAGTCAAACATTGCTAGAGTAGTCCACTAAACTAGTCAAACATTGCCAGAGTAGTCCACTGTACTAGTCAAATATTGCCAGAGTAGTCCACTAAACTAGTCAAACATTGCCAGAGTAGTCTACTGAACTAGACAAACATTGCCAGAGTAGTTCACTAAACTAGTCAAATATTGCCAGAGTAGTCCACTGAACTAGTCAAACATTGCCAGAGTAGTCAACTGAACTAGTCAAACATTGCCAGAATAGTCAACTGAACTAGTCAAACATTGCCAGAGTAGTCAACTGAACTAGTCAAACATTGCCAGAGTAGTCAACTGAACTAGTCAAACATTGCCAGAGTAGTACACTGAACTAGTCAAACATTGCCAGAGTAGTCGGACTGAACTAGTCAAACATTGCTAGAGTAGTCCACTAAACTAGTCTAACATTGCCAGAGTAGTCCCTGAACTAGTCAAACATTGCCAGAGTAGTCAACTGAACTAGTCAAACATTGCCAGAGTAGTCAACTGAACTAGTCAAACATTGCCAGAGTAGTCAACTGAACTAGTCAAACATTGCCAGAGTAGTCAACTGAACTAGTCAAACATTGCCAGAGTAGTACACTGAACTAGTCAAACATTGCCAGAGTAGTCCACTGAACTAGTCAAACATTGCCAGACTAGTACACTGAACTAGTCAAACATTGCCAGAGTAGTCCACTGACCTAATCAAACAATGCCAGAGTAGTCCACTGAACTAGTCAAACATTGCCAGAGTAGTCCACTAAACTAGTCAAACATTGCCAGAGTAGTACACTGAACTAGTCAAACATTGCCAGTGGAGTACACTGAACTAGTCAAACATTGCCAGAGTAGTACACTGAACTAGTCAAACATTGCCAGAATAGTACACTGAACTAGTCAAACATTGCCAGAGTAGTACACTGAACTAGTCAAACATTGCCAGAGTAGTACACTGAATTAGTCAAACATTGCCAGAGTAGTACACTGAACTAGTCAAACATTGCCAGAGTAGTCCACTGAACTAGTCAAACATTGCCAGAGTAGTACACTGAACTAGTCAAAAATTGCTAGAGTAGTCAACTGAACTAGTCAAACATTGCCAGAGTAGTACACTGAACTAGTCAAACATTGCTTGAGTAGTCTACTAAACTAGTTTAACATTGCCAGAGTAGTCCACTGAACTAGTCAAACATTGCCAGAGTAGTCCCTGAACTAGTCAAACATTCCCAGAGTATTTCACTAAACTAGTCAAACATTGCTAGAGTAGTCCACTAAACTAGTCAAACATTGCCAGAGTAGTCCACTGAACTAGTCAAATATTGCCAGAGTAGTCCACTAAACTAGTCAAACATTGCCAGAGTAGTCTACTGAACTAGACAAACATTGCCAGAGTAGTTCACTAAAATAGTCAAATATTGCCAGAGTAGTCCACTGAACTAGTCAAACATTGCCAGAGTAGTCAACTGAACTAGTCAAACATTGCCAGAGTAGTACACTTAACTAGTCAAACATAGCCAGAGTAGTCAACTGAACTAGTCAAACATTGCCAGAGTAGTACACTGAACTAGTCAAACATTGCCAGAGTAGTCGGACTGAACTAGTCAAACATTGCTAGAGTAGTCCACTAAACTAGTCTAACATTGCCAGAGTAGTCCCTGAACTAGTCAAACATTGCCAGAGTAGTCAACTGAACTAGTCAAACATTGCCAGAGTAGTCAACTGAACTAGTCAAACATTGCCAGAGTAGTCAACTGAACTAGTCAAACATTGCCAGAGTAGTCAACTGAACTAGTCAAACATTGCCAGAGTAGTACACTAAACTAGTCAAACATTGCCAGAGTAGTCCACTGAACTAGTCAAACATTGCCAGACTAGTACACTGAACTAGTCAAACATTGCCAGAGTAGTCCACTGACCTAATCAAACAATGCCAGAGTAGTCCACTGAACTAGTCAAACATTGCCAGAGTAGTCCACTAAACTAGTCAAACATTGCCAGAGTAGTACACTGAACTAGTCAAACATTGCCAGTGGAGTACACTGAACTAGTCAAACATTGCCAGAGTAGTACACTGAACTAGTCAAACATTGCCAGAGTAGTACACTGAACTAGTCAAACATTGCCAGAGTAGTACACTGAACTAGTCAAACATTGCCAGAGTAGTACACTGAACTAGTCAAACATTGCTAGAGTAGTCCATTGAACTAGTCAAACATTGCCAGAGTAGTCCACTGAACTAGTCAAACATTGCTAGAGTAGTCAACTGAACTAGTCAAACATTGCCAGAGTAGTACACTGAACTAGTCAAACATTGCTTGAGTAGTCTACTAAACTAGTTTAACATTGCCAGAGTAGTCTACTGAACTAGTCAAACATTGCCAGAGTAGTCCCTGAACTAGTCAAACATTGCCAGAGTAGTCTACTGAACTAGTCAAACATTGCTAGAGTAGTCCACTAAACTAGTCAAACATTGCCAGAGTAGTTCACTAAACTAGTCAAATATTGTCTGTGTAGTCCACTAAACTAGTCAAACATTGCTAGAGTAGTCCACTGAACTAGTCAAACATTGCTTGAGTAGTCTACTCAACTAGTTTAACATTGCCAGAGTAGTCCACTAAACTAGTCAAACATTGCCAGAGTAGTCAACTGAACTAGTCAAACATTGCCAGAGTAGTCAACTGAACTAGTCAAACATTGCCAGAGTAGTCCACTGAACAAGTCAAACATTGCCAGAGTAGTCTACTGAACTAGTTATACATTGCCAGAGTAGTCCACTAAACTAGTCAAACATTGCCAGAGTAGTACACTGAACTAGTCAAATATTGCCAGAGTAGTCCACTGAACTAGTCAAACATTGCTAGAGTAGTCCACTAAACTAGTCAAACATTGCCAGAGTAGTACACTGAACTAGTCAAATATTGCCAGAGTAGTCTACTGAACTAGTCAAACATTGCCAGAGTAGTTCACTAAACTAGTCAAATATTGCCAGAGTAGTACACTTAACTAGTCAAACATTGCCAGAGTAGTACACTGAACTAGTCAAATATTGCCAGAGTAGTACACTGAACTAGTCAAACATTGCCAGAGTAGTCCACTGAACTAGTCAAACATTGCCAGAGTAGTACACTGAACTAGTCAAACATTGCCAGATTAGTCCACTGAACTAGTCAAACATTGCCAGAGTAGTACACTGAACTAGTCAAATATTGCCAGAGTAGTCCACTAAACTAGTCAAACATTGCCAGAGTAGTCCACTGAACTAGTCAAACATTGCCAGAGTAGTCAACTGAACTAGTCAAACATTGCCAGAGTAGTCAACTGAACTAGTCAAACATTGCCAGAGTAGTACACTGAACTAGTCAAACATTGCCAGAGTAGTCCACTGAACTAGTCAAACATTGCCAGACTAGTACACTGAACTAGTCAAACATTGCCAGAGTAGTCCACTGACCTAATCAAACAATGCCAGAGTAGTCCACTGAACTAGTCAAACATTGCCAGAGTAGTCCACTAAACTAGTCAAACATTGCCAGAGTAGTACACTGAACTAGTCAAACATTGCCAGTGGAGTACACTGAACTAGTCAAACATTGCCAGAGTAGTACACTGAACTAGTCAAACATTGCCAGAGTAGTAGACTGAACTAGTCAAACATTGCCAGAGTAGTCCACTGAACTAGTCAAACATTGCCAGAGTAGTACACTGAACTTGTCAAAACATTGCCAAGTAGTAACTGAACTAGTCAAACATTGCCAGAGTATTCCACTGAACTAGTCAAACATTGCCAGAGTAGTACACTGAACTAGTCAAACATTGCCAGAGTAGTACTACTGAACTAGTCAAACATTGCTGAGGTAGTCCACTAACTAGTTCAAACATTGCCAGAGTAGTTCACTGAACTAGTCAAACATTGCCAGAGTAGTCACTGAACTAGTCAAACATTGCCTAGAGTAGTCTACTGAACTAGTCAAACATTGCTAGAGTAGTCCACTAAACTAGGCAACATTACAGAGTAGTTCACTAACTAGTCAAAATATTGCCAGAGTAGTCCACTAAACTAGTCAAACATGCCAGAGTAGTCCACTGAACTAGTCAAACATTGCCTGAGTAGTCCACTAAACTAGTCAAACATTGCCAGAGTAGTCCACTAAACTAGTCAAACATTGCCAGAGTAGTACACTGAACTAGTCAAATATTGCCAGAGTAGTCCACTGAACTAGTCAAAACATTGCCAGAGTAGTCACTAAACTAGTCAAACATATGCCAGAGTAGTACACTGAACTAGTCAAACATTGCCAGAGTAGTCCACTGAACTAGTCAAACATTGCCAGAGTAGTACACTGAACTAGTCAAATATTGCCAGAGTAGTCCACTAACTAGTCAAACATTGCCAGAGTAGTCCACTGAACTAGTCAAACATTGCCAGAGTAGTCCACTGAACTAGTCAAACATTGCCAGAGTAGTCACTGAACTAGTCAAACATTGCCAGAGTAGTACACTGAAACTAGTCAAACATTGCCAGATTAGTCCACTGAACTAGTCAAACATTGCCAGAGTAGTACACTGAACTAGTCAAACATTGCCAGAGTAGTCCACTGACCTAAGTCAAACCATTGCCAGAGTAGTCCACTGAACTAGTCAAACATTGCCAGAGTAGTCCAATGAACTAGTCAAACATTGCCAGAGTAGTACACTGAACTAGTCAAACATTGCCAGTGTAGTACACTGAACCTAGTCAAACATGCCAGAGTAGTCCACTGAACTAGTCAAACATTGCCAGAGGCACTGAACTAGTTCAAACATTGCCAGAGTAGTCCACTGAACTAGTCAAACATTGCCAGAGTAGTACACTGAACTAGTCAAACATTGCCAGAGTAGTCCACTGAACTAGTCAAACATTGCCAGAGTAGTACACTGAACTAGTCAAACATTGCCAGAGGTAGTACACTGACCTAGTCAACATTGCCAGAGTAGTCCCTGAACTAGTCAAACATTGCAGAGTAGTCCAACTAACTAGTCAAACATTGCCGAGAGTAGTACACTGAACTAGTCAAACTTATTGCTCAGTAGTACACTGAACTAGTCAAACATTGCCAGAGTAGTACACTGAACTAGTCAAACTTGCCAGAGTAGTCCACTCGAATAGTCAAACATTGCCAGAGTAGTACACTGAACTAGTCAAACATTGCCAGAGTTAGTCCACTGAACCTAGTCAAAACATTGCCAGAGTAGTCAACTACTAGCAAATAATTGTCCTAGAGTAGTCCACTAAACTAGTCAAACATTGCCAGAGTAGTACACTGAACTAGTCAAACATTGCCTAGAGTAGTCCACTGAAACTAGTCAAACATTGCTAGAGTAGTCCACTGAACTAGTCAAACATTGCCAGAGTAGTCACTGAAACTAGTCAAACATTGCCAGAGTAGTCCACTGAACTAGTCAAACATTGCTCAGAGTAGTCCTACTAAACTAGTCAAACATTGCCAGAGTAGTCCACTGAACTAGTCAAACATTGCCAGAGTAGTCCACTGAACTAGTCAAACATTGCCAGAGTAGTCACTGAACTAGTCAAACATTGCTAGAGTAGTCCACTGAACTAGTCAAACATTGCCAGAGTAGTCCACTAAACTAGTCAAACATTGCTAGAGTAGTCCACTAAACTAGTCAAACATTGCCAGAGTAGTCCACTGAACTAGTCAAACATTGCCAGAGTAGTCCACTGAACTAGTCAAACATTGCCAGAGTAGTCCACTGAAACTAGTCAAACATTGCCAGAGTAGTCCACTGAACTAGTCAAACATTGCCAGAGTAGTCCACTGAACTAGTCAAACTATTGCCAGAGTAGTCCACTGAACTAGTCAAACATTGCCAGAGTAGTCACTGAACTAGTCAAACATTGCCAGAGTAGTCCACTGAACTAGTCAAACATTGCCAGAGTAGTACACTGAACTAGTCAAATATTGCCAGAGTAGTCCACTGAACTAGTCAAACATTGCCAGAGTAGTCCACTAAACTAGTCAACATTGCCAGAGTAGTCCACTGAACTAGTCAAACATTGCCAGAGTAGTCCACTGAACTAGTCAACATTGCCAGAGTAGTACACTGAACTAGTCAAACATTGCCAGAGTAGTCCACTGAACTAGTCAAACATTGCCAGAGTAGTCCACTGAACTAGTCAAACATTGCCAGAGTAGTCCACTGAACTAGTCAAACATTGCCAGAGTAGTACACTGAACTAGTCAAACATTGCCTAGAGTAGTCTACTAAACTAGTTCAAACATTGCCAGAGTAGTCCACTGAACTAGTCAAACATTGCCAGAGTAGTCACTGAACTAGTCAAACATTGCCAGAGTAGTCACTGAACTAGTCAAATCATTGCCAGAGTAGTCCACTGAACTAGTCAACATTGCATGAGTAGTCCACTGAACTAGTTCAATACATTGCCAGAGTAGTCCACTGAAACTAGTCAAACATTGCCAGATTAGTCACTGAACTAGTCAAACATTGCCAGAGTAGTACACTGAACTAGTCAAACATTGCCAGAGTAGTCCACTAAACTAGTCAAACATTGCCAGAGTAGTACAACTGAACTAGTCAAACATTGCCAGAGTAGTCAACTGAACTAGTCAAACATTGCCAGAGTAGTCCACTGAACTAGTCAACATTGCAGAGTAGTACTACTGAACTAGTTCAACATTGCCAGAGTAGTCCACTGAACTAGTCAAACATTGCCAGAGTAGTACACTGAACTAGTCAAACATTGCCAGAGTAGTCCACTTGAACTAGTCAAACATTGCCAGAGTAGTCCACTGAACTAGTCAAAACATTGCCTAGAGTAGCTCTACTAAACTAGTTTAACATTGCCAGAGTAGTCCACTAACTAGTCAAACATTGCCTAGAGTAGTCCACTGAACTAGTCAAACATTGCCTAGAGTAGTCTACTGAACTAGTTCAAACATTGCCTAGAGTAGTCCACTAAACTAGTCAAACATTGCCAGAGTAGTCTCACTGAACTAGTCAAACATTGTCAGAGTAGTCCACTAACTAGTCAAACATTGCTAGAGTAGTCCACTGAACTAGTCAAACATTGCCTAGAGTAGTCTACTGAAACTAGTTATACATTGCCAGAGTAGTCCACTAAACTAGTCAAACATTGCCAGAGTAGTACACTGAACTAGTCAAATATTGCCAGAGTAGTCTACTGAACTAGTCAAACATTGCCAGAGTAGTTCCACTGAACTAAGTCAAACTATTGCCAGAGTAGTACTACTTAACTAGTCAATACATTGCCAGAGTAGTACACTGAACTAGTCAAATATTGCCAGAGTAGTACACTGAACTAGTCAAACATTGCCAGAGTAGTCCACTGAACTAGTCAAACATTGCCAGAGTAGTACACTGAACTAGTCAAACATTGCCAGATTAGTCCACTGAACTAGTCAAACATTGCCAGAGTAGTCCACTGAACTAGTCAAATATTGCCAGAGTAGTCCACTAAACTAGTCAAACATTGCCAGAGTAGTCCACTGAACTAGTCAAACATTGCCAGAGTAGTCAACTGAACTAGTCAAACATTGCCAGAGTAGTCAACTGAACTAGTCAAACATTGCCAGAGTAGTCCACTGAACTAGTCAAACATTGCCAGACTAGTACACTGAACTAGTCAAACATTGCCAGAGTAGTCCACTGACCTAATCAAACAATGCCAGAGTAGTCCACTGAACTAGTCAAACATTGCCAGAGTAGTCCACTAAACTAGTCAAACATTGCCAGAGTAGTACACTGAACTAGTCAAACATTGCCAGTGGAGTACACTGAACTAGTCACACATTGCCAGAGTAGTACACTGAACTAGTCAAACATTGCCAGAGTAGTAGACTGAACTAGTCAAACATTGCCAGAGTAGTCCACTGAACTAGTCAAACATTGCCAGAGTAGTACACTGAACTAGTCAAACATTGCCAGAGTAGTACACTGAACTAGTCAAACATTGCCAGAGTAGTACACTGAACTAGTCAAACATTGCCAGAGTAGTACACTGAACTAGTCAAACATTGCTAGAGTAGTCCATTGAACTAGTCAAACATTGCCAGAGTAGTCCACTGAACTAGTCAAACATTGCTAGAGTAGTCAACTGAACTAGTCAAACATTGCCAGAGTAGTACACTGAACTAGTCAAACATTGCTTCAGTAGTCTACTAAACTAGTTTAACATTGCCAGAGTAGTCCACTGAACTAGTCAAACATTGCCAGAGTAGTCCCTGAACTAGTCAAACATTGCCAGAGTAGTCTACTGAACTAGTCAAACATTGCTAGAGTAGTCCACTAAACTAGTCAAACATTGCCAGAGTAGTTCACTAAACTAGTCAAATATTGTCTGAGTAGTCCACTAAACTAGTCAAACATTGCCAGAGTAGTCCACTGAACTAGTCAAACATTGCTTGAGTAGTCTACTCAACTAGTTTAACATTGCCAGAGTAGTCCACTAAACTAGTCAAACATTGCCAGAGTAGTCAACTGAACTAGTCAAACATTGCCAGAGTAGTCAACTGAACTAGTCAAACATTGCCAGAGTAGTCCACTGAACAAGTCAAACATTGCCAGAGTAGTCTACTGAACTAGTTATACATTTCCAGAGTAGTCCACTAAACTAGTCAAACATTGCCAGAGTAGTACACTGAACTAGTCAAATATTGCCAGAGTAGTCCACTGAACTAGTCAAACATTGCTAGAGTAGTCCACTAAACTAGTCAAACATTGCCAGAGTAGTACACTGAACGAGTCAAATATTGCCAGAGTAGTCTACTGAACTAGTCAAACATTGCCAGAGTAGTTCACTAAACTAGTCAAATATTGCCAGAGTAGTACACTTAACTAGTCAAACATTGCCAGAGTAGTACACTGAACTAGTCAAATATTGCCAGAGTAGTACACTGAACTAGTCAAACATTGCCAGAGTAGTCCACTGAACTAGTCAAACATTGCCAGAGTAGTACACTGAACTAGTCAAATATTGCCAGAGTAGTCCACTAAACTAGTCAAACATTGCCAGAGTAGTCCACTGAACTAGTCAAACATTGCCAGAGTAGTCAACTGAACTAGTCAAACATTGCCAGAGTAGTCCACTAAACTAGTCAAACATTGCCAGAGTAGTACACTGAACTAGTCAAAAATTGCCAGAGTAGTACACTGAACTAGTCAAACATTGCCAGAGTAGTACACTGAACTAGTCAAACATTGTCAGAGTAGTCCACTGAACTAGTCAAACATTGCCAGAGTAGTACACTGAACTAGTCAAACATTGCCAGAGTAGTCAACTGAACTAGTCAAATATTGCCAGAGTAGTACACGGAACTAGTCAAATATTGTCTGTGTAGTCCACTGAACTAGTCAAACATTGCCAGAGTAGTCCCTGAACTAGTCAAACATTGCCAGAGTAGTACACTAAACTAGTCAAACATTGCCAGAGTAGTCGGACTGAACTAGTCAAACATTGCTAGAGTAGTCCACTAAACTAGTCTAACATTGCCAGAGTAGTACACTGAACTAGTCAAACATTGCCAGAGTAGTCAACTGAACTAGTCAAACATTGCCAGAGTAGTCAACTGAACTAGTCAAACATTGCCAGAGTAGTCAACTGAACTAGTCAAACATTGCCAGAGTAGTCAACTGAACTAGTCAAACATTGCCAAAGTAGTACACTGAACTAGTCAAACATTGCCAGAGTAGTCCACTGAACTAGTCAAACATTGCTAGAGTAGTACACTGAACTAGTCAAACATTGCCAGAGTAGTCCACTGAACTAGTCAAACATTGCCAGAGTAGTCAACTGAACTAGTCAAACATTGCCAGAGTAGTCAACTGAACTAGTCAAACATTGCCAGAGTAGTTCACTAAACTAGTCAAATATTGCCAGAGTAGTACACTGAACTAGTCTAACATTGCCAGAGTAGTCAACTGAACTAGCCAAACATTGCCAGAGTAGTCAACTGAACTAGTCAAACATTGCTAGAGTAGTCCACTGAACTAGTCAAACATTGCCAGAGTAGTACACTGAACTAGTCTAACATTGCCAGAGTAGTCCACTGAACTAGTCAAACATTGCTTGAGTAGTCTACTAAACTAGTTTAACAATATCAAAGTAGTCCACTAAACTAAGTTTAAAATATCAAGGTAGCCCACTAAATTAGCTAACCAATGTTACTTTAGTTCACTAAACTTGTTAAACAACATCAGAGTAGTTCACTAAACATGTTAAACAACATCAGAGTAGTTCACTAAACATGTTAAACAACATCAGAGTAGTTCACTAAACTTGTTAAACAATATCAGAGTAGTTCACTAAACTTGTTAAACAACATCAGAGTAGTTCACTAAACTTGTTAAACAACATCAGAGTTGTTCACTAAACCTGTTAAACAATAGCAGAGTAGTTCACTAAACTAGTTAAACAATATCAGCTGCAAGAGAAATGTCAGGAACAGAACTGCGAAATGTTTTCCACTTTCATTGACCTTACCAAGGCTTTTGATACAGTCAGCAGAGAAGGACTGTGGAAGATTATGGCAAAATATGGCTGCCCACGAAAGTTTGTTCAAATAGTGCGGCTATTTCATGACGGCATGCAGGCAAGAGTACAGGAAAACGGTGAACTGTCTGAACCCTTTCCTGTCACCAATGGAGTGAAGCAAGGATGTGTCCTGGCACCAACACTGTTCAGCCTCATGCTTTCAACCATGTTGATGAATGCCTTCGAGAACGACGACATTGGAATAGAGATCAACTACCGTATGGATGGAAAGTTATGCAATCTCAGAAGGCTGAAAGCTAAAACCAAAATTAACAGCGACACCGTCAGAGAGCTCCTGTTTGCTGATGATTGCGCTCTATACGCCAACTCAGAGGCGGACATGCAACATAATGTTTCAGCTTTCTCACATGCCTGTGCCAACTTTGGGCTCAATATCAACTTGGAGAAGACTGTAGTTATGTACCAGCCAGCTCCAGGGAATAATCACACTGTGCCGAATAGTCAAAGTGAATGATCATAGACTAAGTGTTGTGGACAAATTCACCTATCTTGGCAGCACTGTGTCACAAGCTGCCACAATTGATGACGAAGTGAATGCAAGAATCTCCAAGGCCAGTGCGGCCTTTGACAGACTGTACAAGAATGTATGGGACAGAACTGGAATAAGCCTGCAAACAAAGCTAAAAGTCTACAAAGCAGTTGTATTATCCACACTGCTATATGCTTGTGAAACCTGGACTGTTTATCAGCGATAGGCTAGGAAATTAAACCACTTCCACACAGTCTGCCTAAGGAAGCTACTGAAGATTAAATGGCAAGACAAGATTCCAGACACTGAAGTCCTAGAAAGAGCATCCATGCCTAGTATCCACACTCTACTGATGAAGAATCAGATTCGTTGGGCTGGTCACTTGACTCGCATGCCATATCACAGGCTCCCTAAACGAATTTTTTACAGCGAACTGCGTTGTGGTAAACGCTCCCAAGGTGGCCAGAGGAAACGCTTTAAAGACACTGAAAATTTCACTGAATGCTTTTGGAATTCATCATGACACCTGGGAGGCTGCAGCCAGAGACCGAAATTCGTGGCGTGCATCATTACGCAAAGGTGCAGTCATATGTGAGGCAACCAGGACTGCAAGAGCTGTGAAGAAAAGGCAGGACAGAAAAACCACTGCAGGAAGTCCTCCTCCAGACACGTCCAGCATTCTTTGCCCACATTGTCAAAGAACATTTCGAGCCAAAATAGGCCTTATCAGCCATCTTAGAACCCACGGCTCCATACCTTCAACCCCACTGGCTGAAATGAATGGTCATCATCATTCTTGATGGACAAACAACATAACATAACACATAAACAATATCAAAATAAAACACTAAACTAGTTAAACTATATCTGAGTAGTCCACTAATTTTGTTAAACAATATTAGAGTAGTCCATTAAATTAGTTTTTATAAATACCAGAATAGTCCACGAAACTAGGTAATCAGTATCAAAATATTCCCCTAAACTAGTTTAAAAATATCATAGTAGTCCACTAAACTAGTTAAACAGTGACACGAGAATGTCTAAAGAAAGTATTTTGTACACACAAGATTAAGAAACGGAAATAATTTTCATTATCTCTGTCTTTCCTCTATGCTTTTTTTTTTCTCTTGCATCTTCTTCTTCTTCTTCGTTCATCCGGAGTTTTTTTCCGGACGTGATTGCGTTGTGCCTGTTTACAGCAGAGCTGCGTTCTTGCGCCGTTAGGCCGACACATCCGACTTCTGCGGGCATTTGTTGACCGGGTTAACCTTCCCGGGGGTTTCTTAGGACGTTAGACTCTCACTGTTGTGGTGTTATCTCCCATCCCATCTTGGCCCATATAGAACAGCCAAAGGCATCCTGGTCAGCCCTCAAGGGAAGGCAGGGGCAGACCATGGGCATTCCCCGCCATCCAAGGAGGCTTCCATAATTGCAGAGCCATCACACAGCGCTCTGGTACTGGGCCCACCCAAGGAATCGTCACGTCCTGCACATGGCTGCTTAGCCTCACTTCCGTATATTGGGCCTTCCGTTTCACCATAGGCTGTTCTTCTAGAAGCCAGAAGAATGCAGTTTGCAGATGACATCCACACAGTGAGCTTTCGATTCGGACTTTCCACGTAATGGATTTGCTATCCGAGCAATATTCCATTTTGTGCCACTAGGACACTTTTTCCACCTTTTATGAAGCCCACACAGTGAGCTTTCGATTTGGACTTTCCACGTAATGGATTTGCTATCCGAGCAATATTCCATTTTGTGCCACTAGGACACTTTTTCCACCTTTTATGAAGCCCACACAGTGAGCTTTCGATTCGGACTTTCCACGTAATGGATTTGCTATCCAAGCAATATTCCATTTCATGCCTCTGGGAGGCTTGTGTAACCGACATGCCTGTGGTATGAAGTGTGGCAGTCTAAATACTTCTTCATGTACATTTAAATGTCAACCTGAATACAGTTAAAGTAAGCTGCAGTCGACTTGAGCTTGTTGATATCTCCATAGAGCTTGTCCTCGAATGAAGCAGGTGTGGGCCAAAATATCTTTCTCAGTTCTGCATATATTGGGCACTCTTGCAGCAAATGTTTAGCTGTCATTTTACCAGTTCCACAATTACATTCATCTGTATCTCCTATCTTTAGTTTGTTGAACAAGTGGTATTTCAGCCTGTTATGTCCTGTGCGGAGTCTGAAGATTGTTACTTGTTCTCTTCGGTCGAGTTTGTAATATGCATCATCCTTCTGGTGGCCTGGATGCTCTGATTCCCATTTGGTTCTATAAGTGCTTTTATCAACCTCTTTGCCTCATTATAGGTTATGTCTATGTCAGGCTGTGGTAGTCGTCCGCCCTCTTTTGCCAGTCTGTCAGCCTCTTCATTTCCAGGTATACTGCAATGTGATGGGATCCACTGTATTACAACTTTTTTGGGATTTCTGGCATAGACCATGGAGTGCTGCTCTTAGGTCAGGTAGTTCTGTGCTGTTTTTGCTCTTCAGTATTGAGACAGCTGACTTTGCATCTGTGAAGATAGCTATTTGCTTCTCTTTATTTTCCTCCATCAAGAGCATTTCTGCTGCAGTTTTCAGAGCCTCTACCTCCGCTTTGAAGTTACTTGAAAACTTTCCAGTTGCCACTGAACTTGTTTTTTTCACTCCATTTTTTAAATTTAGGAGAATTCCTCCTCCTCCATTCTCTACTGAATTTTTGGCTGATCCATCTGTATATGCATGGGTCCAATTGCTTCTTGGGTAATGTTCTTTTATGTAGTTTAGGGTTATTTCTCTTCTTTCGGTTTCATGCTGAGTGTTCTTTTTCTCAATACAAGGAATGTTTTCTATCATCTCAGGCAGTTGCTGCTGTCTCCAAGCTGGGAACTTGTCTGCATTGTAAATGGGTCTGACTGTTGATATGTTAAGTATGGGATCTGCCCTAATCTTTCGTTTTGCAGTTTCTACAAAGTTGCTACGCTTCAGTCTTCCCTTTTCAAAACCACTAAACCTTTTATACATAGGGTGGTCTGTCAATCTTCTAAATTTTTCAGCTTGTTGCTGGGCTCTGCTATCTCTTCTATCCTGCATTGGTTGTAAACAAGTGATCTTTTCTAATTCATTAATAGGCGTTGTCTTCAGGCTTCCAGTTATGATTCGCATTCCTTGATTTTTGACTCTACTTATTTTGTTAAAGTTTGACTTAGCTGCTGTTGCCCAAGCTGCAATGCCATATTCCAGTACTGGCCTCACCCGTCCAGTCTATAACTTCTTAAGAACTTTCTCATCTGCTCCCCACGTTGTACCAGCAAGCTTTTTCATGATTGCCATTCTTTGCCTTGCTCTTGTTCGATTTTTCTCAACCTGTGTTTTCCATGTCAGGCGACGATCAAATGTGAATCCTAGATAGTTTGGATGTTCTTCATGGCGCAATATTTTTCCATTCAATACCAGCTTAGGTTGCTGAGTTTTAGTTGAGAGTGAGAAACACTGTGCATGTTGTTTTCTCCTCACTTATCTTCACTAGCCATGATTTTGACCATTCCTCTAGCGCTAATAGGGCTTGCTGTATTCTGCTGTTAGCTGTACTAATATATTCTTCAGATGTCCATATGGCTAGGTCATCTGCAAAGGATGATTGTGTACTCTGGCTGGAAAATTTTCCGTGATGTCGTTTATATATGCTAGGAATAATATTGGTGAAAGAACTCCTCCTTGGGGGACACCTTGCTCCAACAGCATCATTTTGCTGGTTTGTCCTTGTACTTTTGTCCTGGCAGTTCTGTTCTCAAGGTAGTGGCTGATCCAATTGTACATTTTCCCACAAACATGCATTTTTTGCAGTTTTACTTTCAGTCCTTCCTTCCATACTTTATCAAAAGCTTTTTCTAAATCTACCCAGACCGCTAGTGTGTGTTTTTTCTCTTGGAAGGCATCCTCTATTTCCTGAGCTATATAGGTTATTTGATCTTCAGTGGATCTGTACTTTCTGAATCCTGCTTGGTGTGGTGTTAAGAGTTGGTTTTCTTCCAGATGCCTTGTTAGCCTGCCATTGATAATGCGTTCCATTAATTTTCCTACACAGCTAAGTAGACTGATAGGTCGATAGCCATTTGGTTCTTCCAGGTCTTTTCCTTTCTTTGGGACTGGTATTAGTATAGCTTCCTTCCATGCCTGTGGGACTATTCCCCTCTTCCAGCTGTAATTTAGGACTGCTAGTAGTTTCTTTTTTGCCTTAGTGCCTAGTCCTATTAGCATTTCATGTGTGATTCCATCCTTTCCTGGTGATTTCTTCTTTTTTAGGGTATTCATTGCCTGTTCCATTTCTTTCATTGTTAGATTTGCCATCATATATTCTGCTGCTGTCTCTGTATTTCTATGATGCATCTGTTTATCTTTGATTGCTTTCTTCTGTTCGGTTGTAATATCAATGTGGTTTGCACTGGCATAGTGTTCCATTAGTGCATTTGCAGCCTTTTTTCCTGTAAACAAGGCATTTCCTTGTTTAATTGTTATTTGTTTGTTTCTAGGTCCTTCATTGTTCATGGCTTTCACTAGTTTCCATAGTTTGTTTCCATCCCTGTCAAAATTCAGGTTTTCTGTTTTTTCCCTCCAACAATCTCTTGTTGTTTGATTTACTGTTCTTTTATATTTTGCTGAGATGGCTTTGAGAGAGATGTTCGCTTCAGTTGTTTGTTCTCTCTCTGCGGTCTTCCTAGCATCTTCAACTTTGTCCTCCAAAATTTGTAGTTCTTCAGTCCAGTATGGTTTGTAATTTTTCCTCGCTCCTCTTGGAATAGACTCAGTGGCCGCCTGTATTATTGCTCTGTTTAGATTTTCCACCATTTGCTTCATGTTGCCATATCGTGTATTTATGTTTTAACAATATTTGTCTGTTAGTATGGCAAATCTGTCCCAATCTGCTCGTTTGTAATTCCAGCGGGGCAAAGGCTTTTGCTCCTGTGGAACATACTCCATATTCATTACAAGCTTGATCAGTCTGTGGTCACTACCTGCTAATTGGTCAAGCACGTGGCGATCGATTTTGTGGAGGATGTCTCCTGTGCAGAAAGCTAAGTCTGGAGTAGAAGTGGTAATCCATCTTCTGGAGTAGAAGCTCGGTGTGTCATCCACTTTGTTGAGTAGATGGAGATTTGAGTCTATTTCCCAGTCCTCCACTTCATCTCCTCTTTTGTCAGTATCTGGGTATCCCCATCTTTCTGAACGGCTATTAAAGTCTCCGACAACAATGCAATTTGTGTCAGTTATTTTCATGTTTGAGAGTGTAAGATCCTTATCTGCTGGGCTATACAGATTGTAAATTCTTATTTTCATGTCCTTTATCATTATATCAACACCTATAATTTCCGTTTGGTTGTCAGAGATCACAGATACTTCGCTGCAAGGTATTGTATTTCGTACAAGTATTACAACTCCTCCTGTGTGTCCTTCACGGTCGAAACGTGTGGCCTGATATCCCTCGACTGAAAATGTGCGATTGGCGTTGAGGTGTGTCTCTTGAATGCATGCCACATCTATTCTATCTTTATGAAGACGCTGTGTTAGGGAGGCTTTCTTGTTATAAACTCCTTCGGCATTCCACTGTAGTATGTTGAGTGTCCGGGGTGTTTGGTCAATAGCTCTTAACCTACTCCTCTGTGCCTTGACTCCACAGCACAGGGGAAGGTGACCACCAGTAGTCATGGGTGGACCCCCTCGAGGCAGGGGGCCCGGCACTATCACCGCCTGATGGGACTTCACGGGATTAGCACCATAACGATTAATTTTAATTTGTGACATCATGAATTAAGTTACGTTGCACTGCTTTGTCAAGCCTGTGGCTCAGTACATCCGATTTCGACAAGCATTTGTTTGGGGTGCTTTCCCTAGCCTTTGACTGTCCCCAGTCTACCTACAAGGCAGCAGGTTTGTGTGTCACTTGGTCTGGTCCCTCTCCCTTGACCTGTCCGACATGGGTGACCCTACCAGTAGCTGTGCTACCGTCGGCATAGCTCTTGGGGTCATTGGAGCACACAAGCCCCTCTACCTCGACAAGGTGGACACACGGTAGAGGGGCTCTTGCATCTGATATTGTGGGTGAGACAGGGAGACGATGCCGGCAGCGAAGTCCAGATTATCAAGCTATTCTGTCAAAAGTGTATTGAATTACATTTATGGTAAGCTCTGTTGACAATAAGAATAATTTAACCCATAAAAGGCATCATTGGCCCACTCTGATTGTGAATGCAAGCTTACTGGTTAGTTTAACCCAAAGCAGAACTTTGCATTTCATAATGTCGCCTGTGCATTTATTATGATACCAGAACGGGGGAGAGGAGGGGGAGTGCGGGGGGTTGTCTTTGAGCCTGGAGAATTAAGGCAGTCTGGCTAGTGCAGTCGCCGCGAACTGTGCAGGTTAGGATTTTATTTTTGCCCCGGACAGAAAAAACAAACATCCCATACCTTACCGAGGATTCGAACCCGGGTCTCCCGAAGGAGAATCTGGCGTCCTAGCCACTCGGCCAGCTTTAGCAGCTCTAACAGGTGGTTTTTCAGGTGCTGTCTCAAATGGTATTCCGAGTGGCATTTCAGGTGGGATGCAGTGCGAAGTCTAGAAATTGGTGGCTTCTGTGGGGTTAGCTATATATATATATATATATATATATATATATATATATATATATATATATATATATATATATATATATATATCCATTGGCACCTTGCCGTCTTGACAGACGATAGTTTGTGCTTTAAAAAGGCATAATAACTTATTAACTATGGCGGTAGCGAGTGTGACTGATAAGGCCAATTTGCGCTGTAAATGTCCGTTCACAGTGGGTGCATGTGAACACGTGGTCATTTCCACCATCATGCACCATCTTACGTCTCAAACGCTTGGTGTGTGACTTTTCTGCAATAATTTTCTCCTTTGACTTTATTCCATTTCTGATATTTGCCCTCCATGCAACACGTTCAGCGGCGACTTGCTCCCAATGTGCATTATCAATGCCTGTATCAATCATGTCCCGCTTACACACATCTTTGTATCGTAGTAGAGGCCGACCCTGAGATCTCTTACCCATCTGTAATTCACCAAAAAAGATATCCTTTGGTATTCTACCATCATCCATCCTCCTAAGATGTCCTATCCATCTAAGTCTACGAAGACTGAGCATGGAATAAACTGTCACACAACCTGATCTTTCCAATACTTCAGTATTTGTGATTTTGTCTTGCCACTTAATACCAAGAATTCTTCGCAGACACCGCATATGAAAGCTGTTTAAATTGTTCTCTTGGTGTGAGTAAGTTGTCCAGGTTTCACTGCCATAGAGAAGAGTACTAAGGACACAGGCTTGATAGACAAGGACTTTTGTTTTGGCAGTAAGCTTCCTGTTCTCCCAGACTCTTTTTCTTAACCTGTTCATTGTTGTTGCTGCCTTACCAATCCGGATGTTGATTTCCTGATCTAGGGATAATTTGCTATTTACCACTGATCCTAGATATGTAAAATGGTCTACTATCTCTAGTTCGGCGTCGTCAATAAAGATTGATGGTACCCCATGTGCACCTTGTGACATAATCTGTGTCTTCTTTTTGCTAATTGTTAAACCAAATTCAGAACAAGCATTGGAGAATGCAGATAGTAGACATTGCAATTCTTCCTCAGAGTGGGTCGTAACTGCAGCATCATCTGCAAAAAGCAACTCTCTGATCAGTACCCTCCTAATTTTGGTCTTAGCCTTCAATCTCTGAGCATTGTAGAGGCCGCCATCTGAGCGTGAGTGAATGTATATACCACCATCCTGATCACGAAATGCATATATATGTATATTTATATATATATATACACACTCGCACACACACAACATATACAATAAGAAAGAGGCAAACAACTTTTTTTGGTCATGTCAAGAGAGGCATTGGAGAACATCGTGACAACTGGAAAGATCGAGGGGAAGAGAGGCATTGGAGAACATCGTGACAACTGGAAAGATCGAGGCGAAGAGAGGCATTGGAGAACATCGTGACAACTGGAAAGATCGAGGGGAAGAGAGGCATTGGAGAACATCGTGACAACTGGAAAGATCGAGGGGAAGAGAGGCATTGGAGAACATCGTGACAACTGGAAAGATCGAGGCGAAGAGAGGCATTGGAGAACATCGTGACAACTGGAAAGATCGAGGCGAAGAGAGGCATTGGAGAACATCGTGACAACTGGAAAGATCGAGGGGAAGAGAGGCATTGGAGAACATCGTGACAACTGGAAAGATCGAGGGGAAGAGAGGCATTGGAGAACATCGTGACAACTTGGAAAGATCGAGGGGAAGAGAGGCATTGGAGAACATCGTGACAACTGGAAAGATCGAGGCGAAGAGAGCATTGGAGAACATCGTGACAACTGGAAAGATCGAGGGGAAGAGAGGCATTGGAGAACATCGTGACAACTGGAAAGATCGAGGGGAAGAGAGGCATTGGAGAACATCGTGACAACTGGAAAGATCGAGGCGAAGAGAGGCATTGGAGAACATCGTGACAACTGGAAAGATCGAGGGGAAGAGAGGCATTGGAGAACATCGTGACAACTGGAAAGATCGAGGGGAAGAGAGGCATTGGAGAAACATCGTGACAACTGGAAAGAATCGAGGCGAAGAGAGGCATTGGAGAACATCGTGACAACTGGAAAGATCGAGGCGAAGAGAGGCCATTGGAGAACATCGTGACAACTGAAAGATCGAGGGGAAGAGAGGCATTGTGAGAACATCGTGACAACTGGAAAGATCGAGGGCGAAGAGAGGCATTGGAGAACATCGTGACAACTGGAAAGATCGAGGCGAAGAGAGGCATTGGAGAACATCGTGACAACTGGAAAGATCGAGGCGAAGAGAGGCATTGGAGAACATCGTGACAACTGGAAAGATCGAGGGGAAGAGAGGCATTGGAGAACATCGTGACAACTGGAAAGATTGAGGCGAAGAGAGGCATTGGAGAACATCGTGACAACTGGAAAGATCGAGGCGAAGAGAGGCATTGGAGAACATCGTGACAACTGGAAAGATCGAGGCGAAGAGAGGCATTGGAGAACATCGTGACAACTGGAAAGATCGAGGTGAAGAGAGGCATTGGAGAACATCGTGACAACTGGCAAGATCGAGGCGAAGAGAGACATTGGAGAACATCGTGACAACTGGAAAGATCGAGGGGAAGAGAGGCATTGGAGAACATCGTGACAACTGGAAAGATCGAGGCGAAAGAGAGGCATTGGAGAACATCGTGACAACTGGAAAGATCGAGGCGAAGAGAGGCATTGGAGAACATCGTGACAACTGGAAAGATCGAGGCGAAGAGAGGCATTGGAGAACATCGTGACAACTGGAAAGATCGAGGCGAAGAGAGGCATTGGAGAACATCGTGACAACTGGAAAGATCGAGGCGAAGAGAGGCATTGGAGAACATCGTGACAACTGGAAAGATCGAGGCGAAGAGAGGCATTGGAGAACATCGTGACAACTGGAAAGATCGAGGCGAAGAGAGGCATTGGAGAACATCGTGACAACTGGAAAGATCGAGGCGAAGAGAGGCATTGGAGAACATCGTGACAACTGGAAAGATCGAGGCGAAGAGAGGCATGGAGAACATCGTGACAACTGGAAAGATCGAGGCGAAGAGAGGCATTGGAGAACATCGTGACAACTGGAAAGATCGAGGCGAAGAGAGGCATTGGAGAACATCGTGACAACTGGAAAGATCGAGGCGAAGAGAGGCATTGGAGAACATCGTGACAACTGGAAAGATCGAGGCGAAGAGAGGCATTGGAGAACATCGTGACAACTGGAAAGATCGAGGCGACGAGAGGCATTGGAGAACATCGTGACAACTGGAAAGATCGAGGCGAAGAGAGGCATTGGAGAACATCGTGACAACTGGAAAGATCGAGGCGAAGAGAGGCATTGGAGAACATCGTGACAACTGGAAAGATCGAGGGGAAGAGAACGAACGAACGAACGAACGAACGAACAGACTTCATTTTCAAAGGGTAACAAATTGGGCACGCAGGCCCGTCTTACATTCGGCCCTTCCAATCATTCATCTTTCTTTCATCAACAGTGCATAGGAAAAAAATATTGTCACATGAATTTTGTAAACATAAACAATGCATATTACTATGTTATGAGACACATCCACCACCCACCCACACATCCCCCATTCACTCCAACTTCCCCACCCAACCACACACACATACAATACATTCCCCCACCCATCCACCACATCCCTACACCTACACATCTCCCAACCCACACACACCTCTCACCCACCACACAGCCCATCCACCCACACCCCAAGCACACATACATTCAATAACCCACACATCCCCCACCTACACACATCTCCCCACCCACTCACATATCCTCTACCCGTCCCATTTCCCACCAACAATCACTCACCCAATATCCTCCTCCACCCACACACCTCCAACCACCCAACCAAACACACATTCCTCAGCCACACACATGTCTCCCCGTCAACTCACATATTCCGCACCTACCCACACACAAATTCCGCACTCACCCACATAATCTCCTATCTCCCCCAGCCCACTCACAGATCCCGAGCCCGCACCTACAAACATCCAGAGAGACTGAGACATACAGAGAGGCTGAGGCAGACCAAGAGAAATGATTCTGAATGGATTGAGACGGTGGCATGGAGGGATATCAACAGCGGAGTTGATCCAGAAAAACAAAGATCGAGATCCGTGGAGAGTCATGAACGCCTACGTCAGCCTTCACCGTACATTATATTTATTACCTGGCTGATGTAATTTATCATTGTGTTCTAATGTATCAGCCTCTTCATTATGACAATGCCATGAGGCCCTATGTATTTCAACCCTTTTGGATTTCTGATACACAGTAGTTGTGGTAGTGCTACTCTTAACAATACACCACAACACAACACAACACAACACAACAACGCCCATGTAACTCCCCAAGATCTTTAACATTAGACAAACAATTAACGTTTGGAGTCTTGCAGAATCCAGCAAATCGTCCTTGACATGGGGAGCGTAAAGTAAAGTATCTCATACGTCGCATGATGGCAAGGGACACTGGTAATAGACAAAGCTAATCCACACACAAAATTCATTCCAGTGCACAAGTAGTAGCACATATATGGACTACGCTTGAGTGCAAAGCAAGCGACCGCAAAATGATAATAATAATAATAGGTACAATACTAAGAACACCTATAATTACATGATATTATTCTTAGACACATCAGCTATTTACATCTTCAATATAAGCTACCGCAACAATTCACATCTCCGCCTGACACTTCCACTATTCCACACTCCAACATCACATACGTCAAATATCCAACTTTGGCGTTTCGCACAAATAAGCTACCCGTTTCCACTGGCTGAAAGACTTTCTTGCTGAATAACCTTACATGCGTGCTTGTTATTCACGCCACACTTCTCCCACTGCTGGCTCTGAATGTATTCTACGGTGTTGACTATTCAAGCTTGTAACTGCCTAGGCATTATACTCACAGATGGAGTCTCTTCTCCGTCTAGCCACGAGTTATCAGTCGCTAAACGTCCTTGCCATTCAAGTGTATACATTCTAGCTAACCTTGCTTGTGTCCGTGGCTAAATCAGTATTTCATGAAGGCACCCATCCATGCATTTCCACGAGCTTTGTATTCAACAACACATGTTGTGTTGAGACAGTTCAAGATTACACAGCGGTCCTCACAACGCTGCCTGTAGGTTCCAAGAAACTTATGGCACAGATAATCCCACCGTTGATATGATGGCAGGGGTTTAATGTATCCAGTAAACGGCTTCATGATGTGAGTGGCCAGTTTTCTTCCTCGCCGACTTTCCATTCATTTTAATCACAGAATAGCCAGACACGTATTTTACAACTGGATTTATGTCAGGTTTTCGCCACTTCATTTATAAAACAACTAGCTGACCCGGCCCGGCTTCGCCCAGACCCTGGTGGGGAGCATCTCATTTAATTCATATAAGTAGTCATATAAGTTCCCGTTCCCGACTATCTGTCTGTCTGTCTGTCTGTCTGTCTGTCTGTCTGTCTGTCTATCTATCTATCTATCTATCTATCTGTCTGTCTGTCTTTCTGACCCAGCCCAGCCCATGGTGGATAGCATCTCATTTAAATCATATAAGTAGTCATATAAGATCCCGTTCCCGACTATCTGTCTGTCTGTCTGTCTTGGCTAAATGGAGGAGGGAGGAGGAAGAGGGAGGGGGAGGAGGGAAGAGGAGGGAGGATGAGGAGACAGGAGGAATAGGGAGGAATAGGAGGGAGGAGGAGGGATTAGGAGGAGGAGGGAGGGTAGGGTGGAGGAGGGGGGAGGAGGAAGAGGGAGGAGGAGGGAGAAGGAGGGAGGAGGAGAACGCAGGAGGAGGAGGGAGGAGGAGGAGAGGGAGGAGGAGGGAGAGGCAGGAGGAGGGAGGAGGAGGAGAGAGTAGGAGGAGGGAGGAGGCGGAGGGAGAAGGAAGAGGGAGGAAGAGGGAGGAGGAAGAGGGAGAAGGAGGAGGGAGGAGGGAGGAGAGGGAGGAGGAGGGAGAGGGAGGAGGAGGGAGGAGGAGGAGAGAGTAGGAGGAGGGAGGAGGCGGAGAGAGAAGGAAGAGGGAGGAAGAGGGAGAAGGAGGAGGGAGAAGGAGGAGGGAGGAGGAAGGAGAAGGAGGGGGAGGAGGAGGAGGAAAGAGGAGGAGGGGGAGGAGAGGAGGGAGGAGGAGGAAGAGGAGGAGGATGAATGTGAAGGGAGGAGGAGGGAGGAGGTATAGGGAGGAGGAGGAGGGAGGAGGAGATAGGAGGAGAAGAGAGGAGGAGGAGGGAGGAGGAGGGAGGAGGAGGAATGTGAAGGGAGGAGGAGGGAGGAGGGTAGAGGAGGGAGGAGGAGGAGGGTTGGAGGAGGAGGGAGGAGGAGGGAGGAGGAAGAGAGTGGAGGAGGGAGGAGGAGGGAGGAAGAGATAGACGGAGAGTGGAGGAGTAGTAGGGAGGAATAGGAGGGAGAAGGAGGGAGGAGGAGGGATTAAGAGGAGGAGGGGGAAAGAGGAGAAGGAGGAGGAGGGAGGAGGAGGAACAGGGATGAGGAGGGAGGAGGAGGGAGGATGAAGGAGGAGAGAGGAGGAGGGTGAAGGAGGAGGAGGAGGCAGGAGGAAGAGGGAGGAGGGGGAGGAGGAGGGAGAGGGAGGAGGGGGAGGAGGAAGAGGGAGGAGGGAGAAGGAGGAGGAGGGAGGAGGGGGAGGAGGAGGAGAGAGGAGGGAGAGGGAGGAGGAGGGAGGAGGAGGAGGGAGAAGGGGGAGGGAGGAAGAGGTAGAAGGAGGAGGGAGGAGGGGGAGGAGGAGGAGGAATGATGAGGAGGGAGGAGGAGGAAGGGGGATGTGGAGGAAGGAGGAGGAGGGAAGAGGAGGGAGGAGGTAGAGGGAGGAAAAGGGAGGAGAGAGGAGGAGGAGAAGGGAGGAGGAGGGATGAGAAGAAGGGAGGAGGAGAGGGAGGAGGAGGGAGAAGGGAGGGGGAGGAGGGAGGAGGAGGGAGAAGGAGGAGGAGGGAAGAGGAAGAGGGAGGAGGAAGAGGGAGGGAAGGAAAAGGAGGGATTAGGAGGAGGATGGAGGTAGATGGAGGAGGGAGAGGGAGGAGGGGGAGGGGAAGAGGAAGAGGGTAGGAGGAGGAGTGGAGAGGAGGAGGAGGAGGGAGGAAAAGGGAGGAGGGAATAGGAGAGAGGAGGAGGAGAGAGAAGGTAGAAGGAGGAGGAAGAGGGAGGAGGAGGGAGTAGAAGGAAGGAGGAGGAAGGAGGAGGAGGAGGAGGAGGAGGAAGAAGGATAAGGAGGATGGAGGAGGAAGAGGATGGGAGAGGGAGGAGGGGGAGGAAGAGGGAGGAGGAGGAGGGAGGAGGAGAGGGAGGAGGGGAGGGGAAGAGGAAGAGGGTAGGAGGAGGAGGGGAGAGGAGGAGAAGAAGGGAGAAGGAGAGAAGGGAGGAGGAGGAGGGTGGAGGGAGGAGGAGGAGGTAGAGGGAGGAGGAGGGAGGAGGAAGAGGGAAGAGGGAGAAGAAGTGAGAAGGAGGAGGGTGGAGGATGGAGGATGATGAGGGAGAAGGAGGCAGGAGGAGGAGGAGGAAGGCAGGAGGAGGAGGAGGGATGAGGAGTGAGAGGGAAGAGGAGGGATGAGGGGGGAGGAGGCAGAGGGAGTAGGATGGGAGGAGGATGGAGGAGGAGGGGAGAGGAAGAGGGAGAAGGAAGAGGGAGAAGGAGGAGGGAGGGGAGGATTGGGAGGAGGTAGAGGGAGGAGGAAAAGGAGGAGGGTGGAGGGAGGAGGTAGAGGGAGGAGGAGGGAGGAGGAGGGGAGGAGGAGGGGAGGAGGAGAAGAGAGGAGGAGGGAGTTCGCCATTCCGAATTCATACTCGTCTAGGTTCTGTGATTTCGGTCCTTCCATTGATTGTTCTTCCCTTCTACACGACTGTAGATAACTTCCTTACACATAAAAAGATGAATTATTATTTATATTGCCGTGGCATGGAGGATTATCAGCAGCAGAGTTGATCCAGAAAACCAAAGATCGAGATCTACGGAGAGCCATGAACGCCTACGCCAGCCGGCACGGCACTTGATGATGATTGCCGTGTGACGATTCTGTGTAGTCACGTCATTTTCTTCCCTTTCCCTAGCGTTTTGGTTCGGGGATTCTTTCATCATCATCATCGTCATCATATATTTACGCACGTATTTTGGGAGGGGGAGGAGGGAGGAGGAAGAAGAAGAAAAAAATACGACAGTTGGCAGCGCTGGAATGAAAGGAAGGCGTGTAGAAAATTTCATCTCAATCGGATGGGCCGTTCGCGAACGTATAAAGGACATACAGACATAATATCCACACACATCCTAATTTATATATAAGATAATCACGACATTCGAATCACTTCGAATCTGCTCTGACTTCTGTATGATCTGTTCTTGGGCACATAACAGAATGATCATGTCGCATGTCCATCACTGTCAATGTCTCTCACAACAGTCCTCCTGAATGGTATCTAGTTCAACGCCATCAGCCGCTGTCATGTTGTTGATGTCTGTGTGGTCATGTATTGATCCACGTCTTGGTCGATCCTCTGCCTTTTCATTAAACAATGTGTCACGCTTCTTTCTATTTGTTACACTTGTTTCAAATGTTTGTTGTCTCTTGCAGGACGTTGCAATCAACTCCAGGTTAATTTCCAGTGCAGATTACAGTAGGTTGCCACTTCATTCTGAACGAATTCTTTCCGTACTATCTCTTTCTATCGCCATATGAACGACGAGTTGTGATCCGCATTTGTTGTTAAGCTTAGTTTCGACCTTGAGTCTAATGTGTAGTGGACATTGCGTTGAGTTTGGTGTTCTTGCAGTAAAAACTTGATAGAATCATCGGCTAATGCTTCCATTGAATCTCTGTGACGTCAGATCTCGAGAAAGTGATTCAATATATTTTTCGTGACTCAACTTTAACCGATGATCAGGTCTCGTAGGATAACTGTAGTTTTCTTATTCTTAGTCAAAGACCGATCGGTCAATTCTTGGTCAATTCTTCTGTCAAACATTGTAGGTGGAAATCGTCCACATTTTTCTTTGATCTTCGTAAAATGGTCCACCATGTACATCCATACGTTCGCGCAAGTCCTCACTCGTGGTCAGTTTGTAACTGTGTTGGTGATTCGAAATAGAATCTTCAAACGGATTCACGTCTGTATTATTGTTTTCCACCGCCTCCTGGCTCGTGTTCAGCTGTTCTCATTAATACGTTTTATCGAGCAAACATATTACACCTGTAGTATTTTCGTAGTCCTCATTACTGTTAGCAATCTGTGGTTGTAATCTTGTTTTGTCCTATGTTTATGTTCAGACAAGGATTCTGAATTTACAACGTTTCTTATTAGAAAGCATGACCTGTAGGCACTGTTTTGTCAGAGAACTGCGCCATAATCGTGCCTCAGTTTGAATGTGGGCTAAAATGTAGGCTTTTATGCCCTAATTATGGGGACTAACTTACAGGTGTCGTAGGTGTTGGCAGAGTAATTGTACGGGAGACGAGGATGAAAACTGGCCACCCTGCTTCATTATATGGTGGCACAAAATATGTGGAGATTTGGCACCCTAACATCAGTATCTGCGATGGGATAACCTCTCCCGTAATTATAAAGACAATGACAGTTTTAGCTCGTCCATGCCAGGTCTCCAACTGGTTGTCAGAAACCGACGCGTGTGTTGTTTCTGTTGTCTGAATTGTGAAGCTTAAATCGCTGATGTGGAATGCAAATCTTCTGGTATGTCAGAGTCGCGCTTTACCCATGACTTTGCTCACTTCCTCGCCGGCATCCTTACCAGACACTAATTTGGCTAGCGAAGAGAGAATCCACCTGGCCTCCGCTGTGATGGAGAATGCCGAGACCTAGAATGTTTGCACTCGGTAGGACTGCACGAGACTGCACATAATTTGCCACTAAGATGTTAGACAACCAGAATCCATGTCTTGCATTCACCGTTTCCAGAGCTCACCAGCATGCGTGAGCTGAGCGTCATGCTTGTATGGAGGGAACGATCCAAGCCACCACCCGCCAGCAGTTCTCCAAGTTGATCAAGAGTGAACAGATAGGATCGACGGGGTTTAAACAGCAAATCGCGAACCTGACTGCTGCATGTCAGCACTCATACAAAGACATGGATACACATCTCACCAGCTTGTATGCTGTTGGTAAGGGCGGGCGGCCATTATTCGTCGTCTCACGCGATCACCAGAGTCTAGGATCAGGTCTGTGTTCTTCTTCAGAATATGTCATGAGGCCAAGCCATCCAGGTATTTATCTGTCTTCCCCTTGTTCTTTTCCCATCAATCTTGCCAGTTCTCACGAAGGTTTAAGTTTATTTTCTAACATTACCACTGCCACCCGATGTTTCTCAGTGTCACAGAACATATACACACCTGTACCTCAATTAGAAGGAGATGATCAATAGTGTGCCCACTGAGATCGGTCAGCGCTCGATCATTCATGCAGCTGAATGGCACCCGTTCAGAATGAGCTGATGCTATATTAGAAACATTTGTCTAACCGCCACCGTGCAGTGGCGTCACTGGGGTTGGTGTCACCCAGTGCGGTAAACTCTTGGTGTCACCCCTCTAGACTTTCACCATGGTCTTCTTCCGAGTGTTCCTGTACCATATATAATCGCATATAGTAATGTTTGTAAAATAAGTCAAAAAGTTAATAAGGACATAAGAAAGAAAACAAATTGAACAATATAACTTCAATACTTCAGGTAAAACATAATTAAAGAACTTCGACAAACTCGGACAAAGTTAAATTTTTGTTATTTAACATTAAAATTTCTAAAATTAACCATGAACGGTTATGAAACCCGACTAGACAGAGCTATGTCTGCTTTGTCAAATTTGCAATTTTTTTAATTTTGGTGTCACCCCTTGATGGTGTCACCCGGTGCGGCCCGCACCCCCCTAGTGACGCCCCTGCCACCGTGGTCAGGTGTTCAAATCCCACTTGAGGCAAGGACTTCATACAAAAATTGACCTGGCTGCAGGTCAAGCCTGCCTGAAATAGGTACCAGGGAAATATTCCGGGAGGTCAAGGCAGCAGTCGTGACACTGACCAGGTCACCAGTGGTGCGTTGATTTGTTTATAACCACGTGGGTTAGGATTACACACTCAACACGCCACACGGCGTCCTTGACTGTGACTCTCTTATATTAGAGACTAGCAAGCCGCGGTAACGCTGTGGCTAACACACTCGCCTGCTGCCCGGTGTTCCTGTGTTCCAGTCTATTTCGAGGCGGGAATGTTTTTTTTCCCTGGGCTTTCAGGCCGACCCTAAAAAGAGAGACTCTACAAGGAAGCGGGGGGGGGGGGGGGGGTTGTTGTTAAGCTTTGGGGAGGCGGGGGGAGGGGTGAATTACCTGGCTGATGGCAGTACCTTAGAGCTATGAGGTGGAACGTATAATTAACTCGCCTTGTCCCACTGCTCGTTGCCTGTGTGGTCCACGGTGGCTTAATCTACTATTATTGGCTAACGTTTTAAAAGCCATCAATAAGGGAAAACACATGAGAAACGTCAAACTACAATGAGAGGCAGAACATCGGATGTTTTTATTTAGAATATTTTCAAGAGCAACATAAATACCAACAAATGCCTTCCGTGTGTTGTTCAACACACAAAGTAGTCGATTGTTAAAGTTTGCTGAAGCTATACTAATCAAAATTCGTAAGCCGTCCTTGTGTAAGCAGAAAGACATGTTAGTCAGTTTAAAATTACCGTGGTAGACAATCGACATTAATGTGCGAACATGTGTATATTTCAGTTTGAAGGATTTATCTAATTAATTCACGTAAGTTGTGTGATTTCTGCAGTATGTACCTGACGAGATGCAGCGAAATATGCCAGGCAATAAATCGTGCAATCTATTGTTTGTGTCTTCGTTATTCAAATTCATCACGGGAAAACATTGTTTTGAATAAATACCAACACCTATGTCATACGTAAATCTATAAGATAAAAGGTAACTATACGGAAGTGCTAATAGAAGAGATCTCTGTGGCTAAGGGCTTGCGAACGCGGTTTGTGAGCCCGTATACCCGGGTTCTTCTTCTTCTTCTTCTTCTGCGTTCATCCGGATTTTTTTTTTTTCCCGGATGTGACTGCGTTGTGCCTGTTTACAGCAGAGCTGCGTTCTTGCGCTGTTAGGCTGACACATCCGACTTCTGCGGGCATTTGTTGACCGGGTTAACCTTCCCGGGGATACCCGGGTTCGAAACACGGCGGTGCTGGTTTTATTCGAAAAAGGTATAGGAGCCGGTCGTCCAGAAAGCAATGGCAAACTACTGAACGTAACATTTGCCCAGGAATCACGAACAGCGAAAATGCTGGGGATGACTGCTACGTCCTATGAAGGACATGCAACTTAATTTTTAATAATAGAAGAGAACAGAACTTCATTGTTTAAGAACGACCCGGAAATGTGCAGCAATTATCCAGTTCTATTACATTTCCGCGTGTGAATTGGGAAAATCTAAGCAAATGAAATAGCAGACTGGCATTTTGTGAACATGTGAAGGGATTAGGCAAAAAGCTTCTAAAGACAGGTGAATCAGTGCTGTACTCAGATCATATACAGAGAGAAAGTGACCATCACGGTGAAGAGCTGGTCTAAAACTATCTAAAAGGGATGAGAAAGCACTAATATAATGAGAAGAAGTGAGTTCTACAATCATAGCAACAGCTTTTAGAACCACAGAAAGTGAGCATTTATGTAATCCAGTATTACGTCTCCATAAATGACAAGGATGAATCAGTTAATATGTAATCGTAAGTGAAACTTTACAGTACTATAGGTAATAAAAGGAGGGAAATATCAAACTCTTGATAGGTGAGTTGAATATCAAGAATGGATAACACAAGGTATGAAGACATCATCGGAAGACATGGATTTGGGGTACTGAACGAAAAATGCAGCTCTGTAAATCATATGCCACAGAAAGGGAAAGGTTTTTAACATAAAGGATACATAAACAAACGTGGGTTGTCTAGACCAGAACACAGACAGTCAAATTCATTGTATCTTTATTTACAACGGCATAAGACAAAACACTAAAACTGACACAAGACAGAACACTAGAACTGACACAAGACAGAACACTCAAACTTACAGAAGACAGAACACTCAAACTTACAGAAGACAGAACACTCAAACTGACAAAAGATAGAACACTAAAACTGACACAAGACAGAACACTCAAACTGATACAAGACAGAACGCTCAAACTGACATACGACAGAACATTCAAACTGACACACGACAGAACACTCAAACTGAGACACGACAGAACACTCAAACTGACAAAAGAAAGAACACCAAAGCTGACAGAAGACACAACACTGAAACTGACAGAAGACAGAACACTAAAACTGACAGCAGACAGAACACTCAAACTGACAGAAGACAGAACACTCAAACTGACAAAAGAAAGAACACCAAAACTGACACAGGACAGAGAATTCAAACTGCTCACAATCTGTAATGGCTGTCAAGGATGAGAAGATAGCTCTAGCGGTTACGTATTGTCTTCCAACGGTTAGACACACATAAGTACCGACGGGTATAGATCGTCACATTTATATCTCCATTAGCTACGGTACTGTTCCGTTTATCGACAATTACCTGGTTTCATGTACCTGTATTTAAAAGTTAGTTTTTTCTTCTATCCCCTGCGGGTTAGCCGTAAAGAGTCACAGTGCGGAAGAGTCACAGTGCCGGAAGAGTCACAGTGCCGTGAAATACAGTGCCGTAAGAGTCACACGCCAGACGGTTGTCAAAGATAGTTGAATGTCCTTACAAGACGTTGCAATAAACCCCAGCGTATATCGGATATTGTGATTCACTAGGAATTAGATAAAACCAGTGGCCATTGCTTTCTGAAGGGCCCGGGCGCCTCATTACCATTAACAACGAAAAACGGTCGCCCCCAAATGACCTCGCTGATTTCAAACTCTCCCGGGTAGTCGGGCTGTGAAACGCTTCTCCACCCCTCCCCACGCCCGAACTTATTTTTTGGTACTGTGGTATGCAAAGTGGGTGACAATTTTCAGTCATTGGGCATTATTGGGATTTTGTTCATTTTATTTTAAAGTTAAATTTTAAACTATTGTTGATTCAACAATCAGGAAAAAAAATACCTTTACAGAGAGTCGTAAAGGAATGCAAACACATTTTTAAATTTTAACTCTTTTTTCTCTTTTCTTTTTCTTCTTTTTCTTCTTCTTTTCTTCTTCTGCGGTCACCGGATTTTTTCCCCCCGGATGTGATTCGTTGTGCCTTTTTACAGCAAGCTGCGTTCTTTCGCCGTTTGGCCGACACATCCGATTCTGCGGGCATTTTTTGACCGGGTTAAACCCTTCCCCGGGGAACTCTTATTCTATTTTCTGTCGCCAGCTGTTTGTCTGTCTGTAACGGTATTTATTTTTTGCTAATTTTGTCAGCCCTCTCCCCGGGAAGGGTTTAAAAGATTTTTTCAGTAATCCCGTTTTTTCACGAGAGAAACGCAGCGCGCGGAATTTGGGACGGTTCCGCTACTTGTGACTTACGGGATAAGTGAGCCGGCCACTCAGAAAGCAATGTACACTGCTGAGCGTAATCTTGCCAAGAAATCAACCGCAGCGGTATAATGCTGGTGTTGACAGCGATGTTCCTGTAAAGGATATGCGAAACAAAAACAAAAAAAATTTCAGAATGTGACTTCCTTGCATGTAATGGTGTCTTATGGTTTTGATAGCAGAAGTGTGTGCAGACGGGCAACTTTTTGACTTATCTGCATCTGTTGCATATATTCATATTTTAGCTAGTTAGTTAGTCGTAGTTCCAACCTCATAGCAACGGGTTGTCCCCATTATGCTCCGTTCCTGTGCCAGTGAATATCGCACAAAAACGCTCCCCACTGCCCAATGTGAAAAGTGGAAAGGACAGGAGTCTCGACTAACAACAGCCCCCACAGATACACTGTGCATAATGCCGCCACCAGAATGTCAACACAATAGTCCCCAACGAAACACCCAGTTCATCTCTGATGGAATCGGCAGTCATTTTCTCATCTGGATGTTTCCTAGATGTTCACCCACACAGTCCACGAAAATAAAGTTCATCGTCGAATAATTGATTTGTTCCAGAATTTCTGATCCTCGTCCTGCTGCAATGACTCCATCTCTCTCTATCTTCTCTCTCTCTTCTCTCTCTCTCCTCTCTCTCTCTCTCTCTCTCTCTCTCTCTCTCTCTCTCTCTCCACACACACACATACACACCCATATTAACTCATCGGTATTCCATCTGCGAAAAAATCGCCGACTCATCATAAAGAGAGGGAAAGAAAAAGTGAGAGAGTGTGAGAAAAAGAAAGTTGTGGAAAGCAAATTTAAAAGAATCAATCAGGAATACTTGAACAAAAAAGTTCTCCTGGTGTCTTGAGCATGTAAGTACATAGTGAAACCCCCAGAGAATAAACACATCTACTACAACGCGTCACCACATAGGTTCGGATCAAACGGCATACAATACGACATGTGACAATGTCACACGGACACCAGCATCTGATCATTTCAAGACCACTGGCGTAGAGACACCAACATGCGATAGTTTCATAATCAGCGTCATGTAGACATGAACATGGTATAGTTCCCTTACCAATGATTTAGAGACACAAGTATGTGATAGTTTCATGGCCAATGACTTAGAGGCACAAGTATGTGATAGTTTCATGGCCAATGGTTTAGAGGCACAAGTATGTGATAGTTTCATGGCCAATGGTTTAAAGACAAGTATGTGATAGTTTCATGGCCAATGACTTAGAGGCACAAGTATGTGATAGTTTCATGGCCAATGACTTAGAGGCACAAGTATGTGATAATTTCATGGCCAATGATTTAAAGACAAGTATGTGATAGTTTCATGGCCAATGACTTAGAGGCACAAGTATGTGATATTTTCATGGCCAATGGTTTACAGACAGAAGTATGTGATAGTTTCATGGCCAATGATTTAGAGGACAATAGTGATATTTTCATGGCCAATGGTTTAAAGACAAGTATGTGATAGTTTTATGGCAATGACTTAAAAGCACAAATATGTAATAGTTTAATGGTCAATGGTTGAGAGACACAAGTATGTGATAGTTATATGGCCAATGGTTTAGAGGTACAAGTATGTGATAGTTTCATGGCAAATAGTTTAGAGACACAAGTATGAGATACTTCCATACATGCATGTGATAGTTTCATGGCTAATGATTAAGAGACACAAGTATGTGATAGTTTCATGGCCAATAGCTCAGAGGCACAAGCATGTGATAGTTTCATGGCCAATGATTTAAAGACACATGTATGTGATAATTTCATGGCCAATGATTTAGAGACAAGTATATGATAGTTTCATAGCCAGTGGTTTAGAGACAAATATGTGATAGTTTCATGCCCAGTGGTTTAGAGACAAACATGTTGTATTTTCATACACGCATGTGATAGTTTCATGGCCAATGATTTAGAGACACAAGTATGTGCTAGTATCATAATATGCATGTGACAGTTTCATGGCCAATGGATTAGAGACACAAGTAAGTGATAGTTTCATGGCCAATGGTGCACAGACACATGTAAGTGATAGTTTTAGAATCTACGGCACAGAAATACCAAATTTGGAATAGTTTCAGAATCAGCCACATTGACATACAATCATGTGATATTTTCAGAACCAACGTCGACAGACATACAAGTATGTAATGGCTTCAGAAAGTATGGCAAACATAAAGGTTTGAGACAGTTTCAGAATCATTGAACAGACGTACTAAAGTGGGCTTGTTCTAATGAGAGCTGCATCAGCGGCCTATAGTAGGCTTAAATACAAAGAAATGCCTCCCGAAAACAGGGGAAAATATTCGGTAAGAGAGGGAGGGGGAAAAAAGAGCATCACAAGCATTGGCGTTCAGGGAAGGTTTGAATGAAGTGGGTATTCACCCCCGGGGACCCTGGGGGAGCTAGCTCACAAGATCATTTCCACTCAAGCCTGAAGAATATTCTGGGGGTGAGATTCTACGGAAAGACCTTCCCTTTAACATTGGGCCTCTGAGACCTCCGGAACGACAGAAGAATGAATTGATAAAGCATTCACTCATAATAGAAGAGGCAGCCTCATGAGAGATGTGCTTTAAAATACGATTAACGTGGAGTTGTGTAGGTTCAGTATATGTCCCAATTGAAACCGCTCTGGGGAAATTTTTCTGAGACTTTTTGACTCCATTTAAACTGCTTAACCTACATGCCACAGTGATCGGGGGGTCAATGACCTTTAAAACGAGGGTGCCACGATTTAACAGTGACCACTGTTCTCAGGGCCGGCTTCCTGGCCTAGAAGTTAGCGACTTTTCTCCGTAATCTCGTATACTCTCGTAAGTAACGTGACGTCGGTGAGAATCGGCAGTGGTTCCAATCGCGTCAGTAACTTAGAGGTATGTGAGCCGGCCGCTCAGAAAGCAATGGCAAACTACTGAGTGTAATCTTGCCAAGAAATCAACAATCAGCTGAAAGATGCTGATTTTGACAGCGATGTCCTGTAAAGGATAGGCAAACATTTTTAACTGTTCTCAGGTGAACGTGTTAAGATAACAGAGAATCCCTCTACTAAAGAAGAAGGAGGCACTCACAGCCTCATGTCAACATGTTCGCAGTGGTATTGATCTGGTTGATTCAATAACGATGCACGTGAAGATGATGTTAGTGGTAACAACAGTGATGACAACGATGATAACGATGTAGAATAATGATGACGTTTCATGTATTATCAGTGACCGGTCGCAGTTAATTATAAATTAATATGTGGACAATACACCTTGAAATTGTTAGGACATCTGCCAAAGGGGATGGTGGAGTCAGAAGGAGTCTACGACCATCATTCTAATGACAATGAAAAAGGACAATGTAAAACTTCAGACTCCTACATTTAGACAAGGCCATGAAGTCTGGAACATATAGACAACAGGAGTTGGACAGCTCTCCAAACGTCGCTGTATTTACAGATGACGGCAGCAGTGTGGTTGAGTGTGTAATGGAAGAATCTGGGAGCTTTCATAGAAATGAATTAATAAGGACGTCGCGAATGTGACCTCAGCTGTGCGCAAATAAATTATAGCAACATAAGTGATTGTAGAAGAATAAACAGGAAGTTTTTTGTATATCATTTACAGGACGTGTCAGTCAACGCCAGCATATTTTGGCTGATTTGTAATTTTTGGGCAAGGTTACGTTCCGTAGTTTGCCAAAGCTTTCTGAACGACCGGCACTCATACCATCGTATGACAACCAACGCAAGGCGGTCTGCGGCCAAATCAACCGCAGTTGTGTTTTGAACGCAGTATGCAGGATTACAAATTGCATACAGAGCCGGCTACCATATTAGGAATACACATGGCTCCAAGGTACGTCATAGTGCAGTATTGTTTCAGTGACTGTTGTTGCTGTGCTCATTTCAGAAGACAAGATTAAGTAAGCAACTTACCTATGAGACCTTGGGCTCCTACGGAAGATAATCCCTGGAATGAAAGATAAAGCAATACGAGCACGATGATGGCAGATCCCCATGGCTGTCTGCAGCTGGACGATGAGCCCTGAGCCAAGAGCGATGTGCTGGCAGTCGAGCTAGGCGAGCTGCGCCACAGCCACTGTGGTAGTCGGAATTTAGGCGATGGGTATCTGGAACAGGACGATACGCTTGATAGAAGTGCATCTGGTTTAGTGGGTGTTGTCTGCACTTCAGACAACAAGTGTACACTTTCAGCAGGATCTTCATGTACATGGGAAAGTGCATTCCCGCAAGAACGTTGAGAATAGGGATGCACATTTCCACCTGGACGTTGAGGTCGATGGGAAAGCACACATTTGGCAGTATGTTGAGGTGGATGGGAATGTACACATTTGGCAGTATGTTGAGGTGGATGGGAATGTAAACTGTCCGCGCCATGTTTCTGGAGAACCCCATGGGATGGTCTGCTAGAATGAACTTTCTGCGTCCATTCCGACAGTAGACAGACTGGAGGTAGATGCAAGGTAATATCAAAGAGTTCATCTTGGTTGAACCTGTACACAATTCTAAATTTAGCTGACCTACATCTGTAGCGGTGTAGTGAACACGGACTTTTGGCAACAGTTTGTTTATCATCACAACAGTCTGCACTAGTCAAGACACGGGAAAAATGCGTACACCAATATAGAACGCCAGTCTGGCATTCCTCTCTCCTTTCAGACAGCTGGTAAATAAGGCTAAAGAATCTATACCGTGTTCGAATCCTGAGACCGCAAGTGTCATCATCTTGATCAGCCAAGTGTTGTTCCTGCTTATCCATAGCAGCACGATTCTGTCTTGTGTCTAGTGTGTATATTGCGGACAGAGATTCGACCTCGTACATTCCTGCCTGCGGACGTGGATTTCCGTTCTGCACTTGCCACCCTGAATCTACGCAGTCTCCTTGGAACAAACAAGACTTGTCTAATACGTTTGCTAAGGTATATTTAGGATGTATCCACGTGTAAAGCCACAGTTGTTTCCTTATTGTTACTGAACTCAGCTCAGCTGTATTATTATCACACATGGTATAAGTATGGTCCATGCTGTTGTGTCAACATTCACGACTGTGTTTAGTTGTTGTCATGTGACAGGCACTGTGTCCAGGTTGCATGTTGGCTGTATGATGGTGCCGTACGACAACTCCATGTGTCTGATAAGTAGTGTTCGCTTCACGAAACTATTGTTGATAGCTTGCAGATCAATCCCTGGCCATCAGCGTGGTGGATAGAACATGGGTGTTGAACCTTGTAAGAATGCCCATGAATGAACTTTAAATGTGTCATCATGAAAACGCACATTGCCTGCCCTGCGACTCCACTGTTCATGATGTGGTGATTTAGATGCTGCAGCTAACATATCTTTCCCCTGGGTTGTCAGGCCTCCTTGGAGCTTTCATATGTCTCCCCTGAGTTGTCATGCCTCCTTGGAGCTTTCATATGTCTCCCCTGAGTTGCCATTATATCTCCACAGTGTACGCCTCCCTTTCATGCGCCTCCCCTGGGTTGGCATAACAAGACAGTAGATGTGAAACAAGAAGTCGGCAGATAATTGCTCACGACATGCATGAAGAGACTGCGCTAATGATCAACTGTTATATTCTAAGATGTAGTGCCTTGATGGGCCGGGGATATCAAGCAATGGGCAATCTGTCTCTACGACCAGCAGCCTGACCAGGCCAGACTGACTTACATCGCAACATTCAGATAAATAACACTATCCTGATTGCTTCTTGATGAGCTCTGCCGAAGGAAGAGGGCTGATGTCATTCACTGTTTTTCTTGTACAGAAGAATGCACGATGCTTGTACTGGTCACTGGCGAAAAACAAATAACAAATAATAAATATTTGGAAATATTATGTAATGTATGCTGATTATTTAAGTAGAAACTATACTGTTTTAATCTTGTGAAACATAGGCAATAAGCAACCAAGCTTAGAAACATCTAATGACAGTGGGAATGTGGTTCATGCGGGAAATGAAAATAATACCAAAGACAGACAGAAAAGCTGGCGAGAAAGTTCTAGAAGAAACACACGAAAAACCGTCAATTAATTATTGATATGTGAATTGCAATGTAAAGATTATGTGGGCAATATAAAATAACACAAAGTAATGCAGCTTTACAGATCGGAATTACGAAAAACACAACACGCTGCAGCGACTTGCCTTCATCAGCAAACAAATACACAGCATATAATCACATAGAATACCCTCCATTGTCTACATTAATGTTGGATGAGGAGAATGAACAGATGAAAAACAAAATGAGAACAATGAAGAGAAAATGAAAATTTGAGAGAGAAAAAAAAATTTTTGCTATTTATTTCAGAATCCCAAGCTATGATACTAACATGAATTTCACCTTAACACTCTTATATTGACAGCTGTGGGACCGGGGTAGGGGATGGTGACTGTTCAGTGGAGATCCCAGGTAAATGAGTGGAAGTGGGAGGTAAGGCAGGGAACTGGAAGCAATGGAGATGTGACGGTGAGCCGAAAGTCAAAACTAAAAAGGGTGTAACCCATAAGTGCTCCGTTCTCCTCCTATATCAAATCTGAGTCTGCAGAAACTCAGCTCAGTGCACGAACTCCGTAGCACCGGCGAGAATCCTGGAGTACTTTGTGTAGATTTTTAACTCGAAATTTTGCCCGGGCAGCGCCGTTAGGCTACTCTTCTTCGATTTCCAACTGCCATGGGATTTTTTATGTGCGCAACGATACACACGGGCGTCCGATCTCATTACTCAGAGACCAGGGGAAATTTTATTACTAGAAGTCCACGTGAACAAATCCCGGCCTCACCAGGGCTTGAACCCGGGACCTCCAGCACTCAAGGCGAACACCATACCTGAGACCACGCAGCCCCCTCACAACATATCCTCCGCAGAAATACACAAACTCTGCGTCCTCTGAAGTGAGACGCGTTACGTGACCGCCATTTAGCCGGAAAATTGGCATATATTTGAATGACGTTTATGTTAAAAGGTCTGCCGATTAATTTTACCAATAGAACCCTGTCTGAAACAGCCCAATATCCTTAAACAGATTTTGAATTTTTCCGATCCAAGACAATTTCTCATATATACATATGTATATAGTATATATACGGGAAAGGAGAGAGAGAGAGAGAGAGAGAGAGAGAGAGAGAGAGCGAGAGAGAGAGAGAGAGAGAGGGAGAGAGAGAGAGAGAGAGAGAGCGAGAGAGAGAGGGGGTATAGTACCTGTAATATGCCATATGGCATTTCCGGAATTAGGTGTAACAATGCGAGTCTTCACTCATACTGTTCCATGTAGATTGTATGGGTACGTTATGTAGAGAAATCAACTAAGACATTGACGAAATTATTGGGGGGGGGGGGGGGGGGGGGGGAGGAAAGGGGGGAAGAAGCCAAGGGCCAGAACGAGAGATACCTGAAAATTTGGCCACAAGGTGTATGCGGAACGGGAAAACAGACTTGACTAAGGCGCTGGTGATCGTTTGAGACAGCGACCATGGCCTCCTACACATATCGGCATGCACGTGATGATGATGATTATGTGAAATATAGCGTATCACGCAATGACACTGGTTCGGGCTCCTTGTATTCTGTGTTTCTCATTCCACATAAGTGCCTTAGATCCAGTTATCGGTGGTTTGACGCAGAGGCGAGTGTGTCAGATGGAGGCATGCATTCGCGTTAGGTCTACTTAGTCTATGCAGATTAAGTTTTAAGAAAAATGTGTTTTCTTTTAAATCTGTCACTGTCATCGTCATCTACTACCTGTAGTACCTTGCGGGTGTAGGATATGATTTTTCTTTTTCCGTTAAAAGTTTGTCAGCGGAGTGTTCCTTCGAACTGCCCTTTGCGATTTTACATTGTATTGAAATTTTCAGCGCCCAAAACTCGCACACGGGTGTTAGTTTTCCACCCTTATGTGAGACGGCTAGGTATGATATCTCATCACCAACAGACAACATGGCGGTCACGGGGAATGGGGTAAATATGGCATTGTCTGATAACCAGAATTGTTGTAAGAATGCACAAGCATTCGGAAGCGAACTCTTGCACGCTTGTACCATAGGCCGACATAGATACTCCCTCATAGATTTGTCACTTAATTTATAAGACGACAAAGGATATATAATTCTTTACAATCCAGTAGCTCTCAGATCTGTTGTCTCCGGGACATTTACTTTGATCTAAGCTACTGAGAATCCACACAGTATATATATATATACTTTAATGCTAACACAAATGGGACGCAGAGGTGTTTCCAAGGCACCAGGGCCAGGTTCAATACTGGCCAAGACCTACTAACACGTCCTAGTAGTGCGTCCTGGGCAACAGGCCCCTTCAGGGTCCTGGCTAACGTAGTATGATCGCTGATTCTCCTGAAGTCGGAGAGTATCTGCCTGTGCGGCGAGGAACCACCAGTCTGCACACCAATAAGCCAGACTTGGGACAACGGATACTCACGCAAACCTCAGTCCGGTATGACATCACACTGATGTTGGACAACAGGATGTCTTCATCATACACAGGACTTCACGCTGGAGTTCACAGCCAGCGAACGCAAGCAAGCAAGCTAACACACATCTTCCCTCTTGATTCCTTACATGGGTTCTTGTATATCAAATTGGGTCCCATGGACTACACTTTGAAAACCACTGCTATTAAATGTATTTAAAGGTGGAAACATCATTCCAAATTATTATCAAGTATTGATCCTGCACACATACTAGGTTACGGCACACCAGTACCCTTACTAGCAGCATTTCTTTCACAGAAAATTTCTTTCTCCAAGTTTTTCCGTCTTACGAAACTTAATGGGAACTCTAACAATTATTTCTTCTTCTTCTTCTTCTTCTTCTTCTTCTTCTTCTTCTTCTTCTTCTTCTTCTTCTTCTTCTTCTTCTTCTTCGTCTTCTTCTTCTTCTTCTTCTGCGTTCACCCTGAGTTTTTTTCTCCGGATGTGAGTGCGTTGTGCCTGTTTACAGCAGAGCTGCGTTCTTGCGCCGTTAGGCCGACACATCCGACTTCTGCGGGCATTTGTTGACCGGGTTAACCTTCCCGGTAACAATTATTTCATAGCCAGTTTATAATGAAAAGACTCACCAAAATGGCCTGTCGCTATAGGGACGGGACTGGAATCTTTGTGCTAGTGAGCACAGACACTTAGTGCCATGCTACCAGAGTCCACAAACGATATAATAAATACACACAGCACACCCTACTTTTAGTTGAGAAGATCAGTCAAAATATAAGTAAATTTAAGTCGTGTAAGAGAATGACGCAATGCAGAGTCTAACCTTTCTGAGGCTGTATGGGACAAGTTGTCGTAACGTCATTAAATCTCGGATGAATGGGCAAACGCGAAGATCAGGTTACAACATAAAACCCAATCTGGGCATATCAGATGGCTGCACAACAGAAACGTTGAAAGCAGTAGCAGAATAATGTAGAACACAAAATGGTAAATTAATGAAGGGAAATGGAACCAGATGAATACACGTACCGGATAAATGATAGTTACAGGTTGTTAAAGCTCTCATGAAGCATTTCACCAAGACCAGGAAATTCACCTCGGCACCTGTGCGACAGAAAACAGTCGATGAAGGCTGTGCGAAGACCTGCACTAGCAAGAGCCGGCCAAAAAACAGCAGGGTCAGACGACAGGTTTGGGAGCAGATATGACTCCTACAGGCAAGACTCGGCTGGAGTACAAGTCAACCCCTCACTACAACCAGTCTGGCAGTACCATGTTTTTTTTTTAAATGTTTATTTTACTCGCTCGCTTTGAAGTCGAGTGTAGCCCACGCTGAACTGATTTTTGCATGCGAGCCAATTACCAGTGTCCCCCGTACATCAGACAAACCCACTCTGATTACTGAGGTACTTGAAATTTAGGTCCTCAAGTCAAGGTCGAGCAGTCAAAATTGTAGTCAAACTGACTTGTGTAGGGTGGAACCAGCTACTTCGCTATCAGCATACCGGAAGTCTAAAAGCGAACGCTATTATCTGTTCGGCCATGCTGACCATCTACCATGTGTGTTTTTTTCCTTCTGTGAACTAAGTTTGCCTGACATAAATATATCACACGTGTAATGCACTAAACAAGAATGTGTAAAAACTACCGCCATTACTACCTATGCTTGTATTCACGTACACTATAATCCTGGGTAGCTAAGCGAAGTTATAGGGTGTCTAGCTGGTCGAGTATCATGGTGCGCGTGTTAATTCAGAGAGGCAATGAATGAATCACCCAAATAAACGAGAAGTAGATTGTGAGCTTTACTAAAACACGACTACAAGAGACAAATTGGACGTTGCGGCCAAAGCCTTCGTCAGCACAGGACAAACAAATACAAACCAACACAAAACTGACGAAGGCCACTGACAGTATTTCCATAACTGTCACCGCGAGCAACAATCACGTTACACTCGCAGTTACTCTGGATAATTATCCAGACGAAACGTGGAAGTAAGTTGTTGATTATGGAGTAACAGTCTTCAACGGCTGTGACATGTACAGCGTCTTCGTTGTAGATTGTGATTAGGGCTTACGTAAACCCAAAACGTGGAATATTCGTAGATAAGTGAATCGGTACAACTATCTCGGAGAAGTCATAACATTGAATGTTATACACAGAACCTGTACTTTTCTATGGATGTGGCACTTGGATAATAAGCACACAAGCTAGAAGACATCTAATGGCAGTGGCCAGTGGTTTCTGGGGGAAATGCATAGACAGACAAACAAATGACCAAGTCCTACTAGAAGCAAATGAAAACCGTAAACGGATTAGAGACATTATACGCAGACAGTCAACATTTTTGGCACGTTATAACTATAGAACTTGGTGACAGCTGCAAAATTGAGGAGAAAACAACAAGGGGAGGGCACAGAAGTAAATATCTGGATGGCACGGCCTCGTGGCATGGTCGAGGCAAGCCCACAGAGCTGATACACGACGCTGGTGATCATGTCAGATGGGGTAACATGCCCACCCATGCTTATCGTCATGGCACATGATGATGATACAAATACAAGCCTTAAACGACACGCCATACTTTTACAGAAATATAAAGTGGCAAGTGCTGGACAAGATACTGGCAGATCTAGGGCCTTTTTGTCTCCTATGCTGGATCCATGTGAAAGATATCTCTGCCGTGTATTAACTGGCGTGACTATCAAGGTAACAGATTGACTAAATATACGTTTACACAAATGACACCAGGCAGCTTGGCAGGGTAGGTAGTAAATCTACACAAGAAGAAGAAACTGCTCGTGCCACATGGACAACTCAATGTAAATAATTGTGCAAGCTCTCGTCTCCACTGCCACGAAATAATATCTCTGTGATGTTTTCGGCGCCAAATGCGTCATCAATCAGACATGGACAATTGCGTTGACTGTAATTGTGGCTCGCGTGTTTATGAAGCATGCCATTTATGACATCTCAAGGGGCAGACAAAGTAAGCCATCAGCCTTCCTGAAGCCCAGTGACAAAGGGAGCGGATACACTAAACTATTAAACATACACACGCCCCATTACAGTTCATTATGACTCGAGAACAAGAAGCTAATGCAGTGGTAACAGTTGGGCAGCCTAGTTTTCTAGTGGAGGAGACTGGGGGATCAACTCAGATTATTTGGCAGGAGGAAGGGGCGCCAGTTAGGACACACTACAGTCAATCACATTGTATTGTTGCTAGTTCTACACAAACATTGCTTGCGTCTAATGAAGAAAAAAAAAGTTCCAAAAGTGTTTCTATGAGCACAGACGCCATGTAGACAATTACATTCTCAAAAGGCGACTTCCAACTTTTAATGGATTTATATAAGTATATTACAATAAAACAAATTCTCTGTTCTATCCTTTATGTAAGTGTATTACAATAAAACAAACTCGGTGGTCTGTGGTTTCTGTAAGTGTATTACAATGAAACATACTCGATGGTCTGTGGTTTCTGTAAGTGTATTACAATGAAACATACTCGATGGTCTGTGGTTTCTGTAAGTGTATTACAATGAAACATACTCGATGGTCTGTGGTTTCTGTAAGTGTATTACAATAAAACATACTCGATGGTCTGTGGTTTCTGTAAGTGTATTACAATAAAACATACTCGATGGTCTGTGGTTTCTGTAAGTGTATTACAATGAAACATACTCGATGGTCTGTGGTTTCTGTAAGTGTATTACAATAAAACATACTCGATGGTCTGTGGTTTCTGTAAGTGTATTACAATGAAACATACTCGATGGTCTGTGGTTTCTGTAAGTGTATTACAATGAAACATACTCGATGGTCTGTGGTTTCTGTAAGTGTATTACAATAAAACATACTCGATGGTCTGTGGTTTCTGTAAGTGTATTACAATGAAACATACTCGATGGTCTGTGGTTTCTGTAAGTGTATTACAATGAAACAAAATCTATGTTCTGTGTTTCTGTAAGTATATCACATTGGACAACACTCTATGTTATTTGGAACACCGCTGGAACTACATATTTCGTGCTTTGTGCGATGCTCTAGGCAGGCGGCTTGTTCTGTGGAGAGAGACACACTCAAACGGGGGGAAAAGCCTACAAATTCTCCCTTGTTTTATGTGTTCAGTCATCTCTAACTACACAGCTGGCATAATGAATGGTTGGTCGTAGGGCTCTGTGGTAAAGGTGTTACGAATGCAATTTGTAATCCCGCATACCGCGTTCGAAACACAGCTGTGGACGATTTGGAAGCAGACTGCATTGCGTTAGTTTCCATACAAAGGTATGAGTGCCGGTCGTTCAGAAAGCAATGGCAAACTGCTGAACGTAAACGTGCCAAGAAATCACAAACAGCCAAACACATACACAAAATCCTGGGGTTGACTGCGACGTTCTGTAAAGGATATGCAACTGACTGTTTTGTAAGGGACTACAGTTATCTAACGTTAGTAGCAGGATGGTAGATGCAAATAAGAGGTATAACACACGCTTTCTTCATTCTTCCCTTTCCTTTTGATGCCTTCCAACATGTGGTTAAGAACGAACGAACGGACAAACGAACAAACGAATTTTATTTTCAAAGGGTAACGAATTGGGCACGCAGGCCCATCATGCATTCGACCCTTCCAATCACTCATCTGTCATTCTTCAATTGTGCATGTTACATTTACAAAGAAATAAAAAAGCATTGTCAACTGGATTTTGTAAACATAAACAATGCATATTATTATTACCAATGTTATGAGACAGGCAGACACACGTACACACGCACATTCATAAACACACACGCACTCATACCTACCTGAATACATACTTACACCATTTGCACAAACTCTCACAGTTATGCACACACTCAATAACATACAAAGACACACTCCACACAAACATATACACATACATACACGCACACACACACACACACACTTACAAACACACACACACTTGCACACATGCACATACGCTTATATCGCACACACACAAACACACAAACAAGAACACACATATACACACATACACGTACATACACATACACATACATACTCACATACACACAAACATACACACGCACTCATGCACACACATACACACACACATGCAAGCACACACATACATATATATACACACGCATACACACACACACACACACATAAACACAAAAACACACATACACCCATATAAACACACACACTCATAGACACCATACGCACGCCCATCCACCCACATACACGCACTCACACATCTGGACACATATATGCTGCCTCACAATCAATAAACTAATTGAAGAAACTCCGACACTTTACACACACATACACTGATGATTATCGTGAGCATCCTCACAATAATACACAAACATATACTCCCTCGCATAGCACACAAATATACACTCCCTCGCATACACTGCATGCATGCATACATACATACAAACATATACACATACATACAGGAACACAAACACACACATACACACGCAAAAACATACATATACCCATGTACATACACACACCTACACACATTCACACAAACACATATACTTAGACACACATACACAAACATTCACACACGCACACACACACACATGCACACACATAAACAGACATACAAACATACTCACCTATGCACACACAAGCACACACATACACTCATATACACATTCACACACATATAAACATGCATACACACACATACACACAAGAAGAATCATCCAGATAATCCCTTTACACAGGAAAAACGCAAGGCTGAAGATAATGTATTTGTGAAACTGCAAACAGCATAGAAACAACCAAAGACAAAATAAAAGAGATACTGCAGTCAACGACTCATAGTTTGACTCATTGCGTCAGAGATAGTGAATCAAAGCTCCCATGGCTCGATCTCACTCGAAAGGAAACTGGCTGCATCACTGCAGTCTGGCTATCAGGGCTGGATTCCAGGAGAGGCGCCGAATAGATCATCACATTTGTCTTGTTGGTGTACCGTCTGACTGGACATGCTGATACTGATGCGTCGTCTGACCGGACATGTTGATGTATCTGACCGGATATACTGAAGTGTTGTCTGACCGGACATGCTGATGTGTCGTCTGACCGGACATGCTGATGTGTCATCTGACCGGGCACGTGTGTCAGGGTTGCTGTATGTGTCCCTCGGGCCGGACATGTGTGCCAGCATTGCTATATTTGTTCCTCTAACCGGGCATGTGTACCAACGTTGCTGTATGTGTTTCTCTAACCTGGCATGTGTACCAACGTTGCTGTATGTGTTTCTCTAACCTGGCATGTGTACCAACGTTGCTGTATGTGTTTCTCTAACCTGGCATGTGTACCAACGTTGCTGTATGTGTTTCTCTAACCTGGCATGTGTACCAACGTTGCTGTATGTGTTTCTCTAACCGAGCATGTATACCAACGTTGCTGTAGTGTATGTGTTTCTCTAACCGGGCATGTGTACCAACGTTGCTGTATGTGTTTCTCTAACCGGGCATGTATACCAACGTTGCTGTATGTGTTTCTCTAACCGGGCATGTATGCCAACGTTGCTGTATGTGTTTCTCTAACCGGGCATGTAAACCAACATTGCTGTATGTGTTTCTCTAACCGGGCATGTATACCAACGTTGCTGTAGTGTATGTGTTTCTCTAACCGGGCATGTGTACCAACGTTGCTGTATGTGTTTCTCTAACCGGGCATATGTACCAACGTTGCTCTATGCGTTTCTCTAACCGGGCATGTATACCAACGTTGCTGTAGTGTATGTGTTTCTCTAACCGGGCATGTGTACCTACGTTGCTGTATGTGTTTCTCTAACCGGGCATGTGTACCAACAATGCTCTATGGGTTTCTCTAACCTGGCATGTGTACCAACGTTGCTGTATGTGTTTATCTAACCGGGCATGTATACCAACGTTGCTGTATGTGTTTCTCTAACCGGGCATGTATACCAACGTTGCTGTAGTGTATGTGTTTCTCTAACCGGGCATGTATACCAACGTTGACATATGTGTTTCTCTAACCGGGCATGTATACCAACGTTGCTGTATATGTTTCTCTAACCGGGCATGTATACCAACGTTGCTGTATGTGTTTCTCTAACCGGGCATGTATACCAACGTTGCTGTATGTGTTTCTCTAACCGGGCATGTGTACCAACGTTGCTGTATGTGTTTCTCTAACCGGGCATGTGTACCTACGTTGCTGTAGTGTATGTGTTTCTCTAACCTGGAATGTGTACCAACGTTGCTGTGGTGTATGTGTTTCTCTAACCTGGCATGTGTACCAACGTTGCTGTATGTGTTTCTCTAATCTGGCATGTATACCAACGTTGCTGTAGTGTATGAGTTTCTCTAACCTGGCATGTGTACCAACGTTGCTGTATGTGTTTCTCTAACCTGGCATGTATACCAACGTTGCTGTAGTGTATGTGTTTCTCTAACCTGGCATGTGTACCAACGTTGCTGTATGTGTTTCTTCAACCGGGCATGTATACCAACGTTGCTGTAGTGTATGTGATTCTCTAACCGGGCATGTATACCAACGTTTTGTATGTGTTTCTCTAACCGGGCATGTTTACCAACGTTGCTGTATGTGTTTCTCTAACCTGGCATGTGTACCAACGTTGCTGTATGTGTTTATCTAACCGGGCATGTATACCAACGTTGCTGTATGTGTTTCTCTAACCGGGCATGTATACCAACGTTGCTGTAGTGTATGTGTTTCTCTAACCGGACATGTGTACCAACGTTGCTGTAGTGTATGTGTTTCTCTAACCGGACATGTGTACCAACGTTGCTGTAGTGTATGTGTTTCTCTAACCGAGCATGTATACCAACGTTGCTGTAGTGTATGTGTTTCTCTAACCGGGCATGTGTACCAACGTTGCTGTATGTGTTTCTCTAACCGGGCATGTATACCAACGTTGCTGTAGTGTATTTGTTTCTCTAACCTGGCATGTGTACCTACGTTGCTGTAGTGTATGTGTTTCTCTAACCTGGCATGTGTACCAACGTTACTATGTGTGCCCCTCTGACAGTGTGCCAATGTTGCTATAATGTGTCCGTCTAACAGGGCATGTAGAGCATCCTTGCTATAGTGTATCTGTCTAACTGGATATGTGTGGTAACGTTGCTATAAATCTGCATAACGGAGTCAGTGCTCTTTTCAGAACCAGCGAAGAGGAAGAAGAAGATTTCTGTCCAAGCAGCCAGTAAGGTCGTCAATGTCAGTCAACAAAACAACAAAAGATCCCTTTCCACGAAAAAAAAATGTGATGTATTGCTAACCCCATATTGTCATGTATCGCTAACCCCATAATCAGACGTATTGCTAGCCACATATTGTGATGTATTGCTTGCAACGTCTCGTGATGTATTCCTAGCACCATATGGTGTATTCATAGCACCATATCGTTATGTATTGCTAGTCCCATATTGAGGTGTATTGCGGGCCCTATCTTGTGACATATTTATGGTCCCATATTGTGATGTAATGATGGTTCCATATTGTGATGTATTGCTATCCCCCATATTGTGATGTATTGCTAGTCCCATATTGTGATGTATTGATGGTCCCATATTGTGGTGTATTGCTATCCCCCATATTGTGATGTATTGATAGCCCCATATTGTGAATTATTGATGGTACCATATTGTGATGTATTGCTAGCCCCATACTGTGATATATTGATGAACCCATATTGTGATGTATTGCTAGTCCCATATTGTGATGTATTGCTAGCCCCATACTGTGATATATTGATGGTACCATATTGTGATGTATTGCTATCCCCCATATTGTGATGTATTGCTAGTCCCATATTGTGATGTATTGCTAGTCCCATATTGTGATGTATTGCTAGTCCCATACTGTGATATATTGATGGTACCATATTGTGATGTATTGCTATCCCCCATATTGTGATGTATTGCTAGCCCCATATTATGATATATTGATGAACCCATATTGTGATGTATTGCTGTCCCCCATATTGTGATGCATTGCCCGACTTCTACAGTGCATTCACAAATGTTTGCCCACGTATCAATTATCAATCAGGTGCCGTCTCCACAATTAAGGTTGGCTCCAATGGATCTCCAACACAGTATGTATCTCGCTTTGACTGTAAATTCTGTCAGACTGATGTTCGTCCATCTCTTGATGTTATCTTCCCACTTGTATCGTTGTCTACCTCTTGCTCGCTTGCCCTCAACCTTGCCCTCCACGATGGTTTTAATAAGAGTGTAATGTCTTTTAACGTGGACGAAGTATTTCACTTGCCTCTTTTTTATTTCTTTCATCAACTCTCTCCCAGGTTTTCTAACACCTCTGTATTTGATTGTTTTATTGCATATTCTTCTGTATATCCACTTCTATAGGGCATCTATTCGACTTTCTAATTGCTTGTTCAATTCGTGGGCTTCTGCGCCTTACACTAGTGTTGAATATACATAACATCTTAATGCGTTGTTAATCTCTGCCGAGCTCCGTGGCGATGGCATTGCAGACGCGATTCCTAATGCCGCTTACCAGCGTTCGAAACACAGCGGTGACCTATTTTACAGCAGACCTTGTCTCGCTGGTTTCCATGTGTTGGTGTGGGTTCCGGTCGTTCAGAAATCAATGGCAAACTACTGAACGTAAAACTTGCCAAGACATCAACAACGGCAGTAAGATGCTGGTGTTCACTACAACGTCCTGTAAAGGATATGCAACTTCAAGTAAATTTATCTAGATGTTAATATTGATTTCAGGCTGTTGAAAGCATTTTTTGTCATTCCTATTCTCTTTTTGATTTCTATTTTACTTCTGCCACCATCTGTCATTACATGTCCAAGATAGGAGAAAATTGTTACTTGTTCTAGTATCTCCTCATTTTTCATTGGCACCTTGCTGTCTTGACAGACGATAGTTTGTGCTTCAAAAAGGCATAATTATAATAACTATTACCCACGACGGTAGCGAATGTGACTGATAAGGCCAATTCGCGATGTAAATGTTCGTTCACAGTGGGGGCATGTGAACACGTGGTCATTTCCACCATCATGCACCATCTTACGTCTCACACGCTCGGTGCGTGACTTATCTGCAATAATTGTCTCCTTTGTCTTTATTCCATTTCTGATGCTTGCCCTCCATGCAACACGTTCAGCGGCGACTTGCTCCTAGTGTGCATTATCAATGCCTGTATTAATCATGTCCCGCTTACACACGTCTTTGTATCGTAGTAGAGCCAGACCCTGAAATCTTTTACCCATCTGTAATTCACCAAAAAATATGTCCTTTGGTATTCTACCATCATCTATCCTCCTAGGATGTCTTATCCATCTAAATCTATGAAGACTGAGCATGGAATAAACCGTCACACAACCTGATCTTTCCAATACTTCAGTATTTAAGTATTTTTGATTTTGTCTTGCCACTTAATACCAAGTATTCTTCGCAGACACCGCATTTGAAAGTTGTTTAAACGTTTCTCTTGGTGTGAGTAAGTTGTCCAGGTTTCACTGCTATAAAGATTAGTACTTAGGACACAGGCTTGAGAGACAAGGACTTTTGTTTTGACAGTAAGCTTCCTGTTCTCACAGACTCTTTTTCTTAACCTGTTCATTGTTGTTGCTGCCTTACCAATCCGGATGTTGATTTCCTGATCTAGGGATAATTAGCTAATTTATAACTGATCCTAGATATACAAGCATTGGGGAATGCAGATAGTAGACATTGTAATTCTTCCTCTGAGTGGGTCGTAACTGCAGCATCATCTGCAAAAAGCAACTCTCTGATCAGTACTCTCCTAATTTTGGCCTTGGCTTTCAATCTCATTGTAGAGGCTGCCATCTGAGCGTGAGCGAAAGTATATACCACCATCCTGATCATGATCACGAAAAGCATATTTCAGTAGAAGTGAAAAGTAAATTCCAAAAAGGGTGGGAGCTAGTACACATCCTTGCTTAACCCCACCCTTGATTTCAAAATCTCTCCCCCGATGTGTCTCCACCCCCTTTTTGGGCCCCC